>CAUYQV010170672.1:0-56123 GCA_963574575.1 Galagoides demidoff | reverse complement strand
CACTGCTGGTGGGAATGTAAACTAATACGTTCCTTTTGGAAAGATGTTTGGAGAACACTTAGAGAACTAAAAATAGACCTGCCATTTGATCCTACAATTCCTCTACTAGATATATATCCAGAAGACCAAAAATCACATTATAACAAAGATATTTGTGCCAGAATGTTTATTGCAGCCCAATTCATAATTGCTAAGTTCTTCCATGAAGCCCAAGTGCCCATTGGCCCATGAATGGATTAATAAATTGTGGTACATATATACCATGGGATATTACACAGCCTTAAAGAAAGATGGAGACTTTAACTCTTTTATGTTTACCTGGATGGAGGTGGAACATATTCTTAGCAAAGTATCTCAAGAATGGAAGGAAAAGTATCCAATGTACTCAGCCGTACTAGGAAGCCAATTTATAGCTTGTTTATGAAAGCTATAACCCCATTATAGCCCAAGAAGAAAGGGAAAGGGGAGAGGGAGGGAGGGGTGGGGGGGGAGGATAGGTTAAGGGAGGATAATCAGTGGGACCACACCTACGGTGCATCTTACAAGGGTACATGTGAAATTTACTAGGTGTAGAATATAAATGTCTTAACACAATGACTAAGAAAATGCTGTGAAAGCTATGTTAATCAGTTTGATGAAAATATTTCAAATTGTACATAAAACCAGCACATTGTACTCCATGATTGCATTGATATACACAGTGATGATTTAATTTAAAAAAAAAAAGAGATTTGAAGAGCAGTTTTCAAAACAGCAACAACAAAGCAAGGTCCTGTGGAGCTAAAAGATTTCCTCTGAAGGTAGGAATCATGAGATTGAAAAAAAAAAGTTGACAGCTTTGTGATTTCCAAAGGAAACAGAGCGTATGGTTGGGAGGGACTTGGGGGAATGAGACAGTGTCCAGATCAGAAATAATACAGGTAGAGCTGGACCAGGGGACTCTGGCCTCTGAGGTCCTGACCACTGCACAACTGGCGATGCCCCCTGACTCTGACAGTGGGGAGGACTGAATAGGATGAGGATCTCAAGGAGAGGAAAGTCAAATGCTGCACAGGATGGCAAGCAGGTCTGGAGACCCAACATTTCCTGGGTCATCTTCAAGCAGTCTTGTGGTGTGGAATAGGAAGGAGGTTCTCTTAAAAGTCTGAAAGAAAAGATCTCAGTTATTTGTGTTATAATTACTTTAATTATTTTAGTTTACTTTCTAGGGAATAGATGCTTTTAAAAATCCATAGCAACAGTAATTCTTAAGTTTCACTTTCAAAACTGAGTGAGGATAATATATCACTTTCTACCACCTATGGTGAAGGAAATTGTCACTTGAACCTAACTTATACATATTAGTTACACATTTATTATGGGAAGATGATTAAAAATTGAGATTATAATAGAACCTCTGCAAGTTGACCACCCAAGGACTGTAGCAAATTGGTCAGATATGGAAGTTGTCAGCATAAAAAACCAGGCTACTGGGCTGACACTCACAAGGTGCATGTCCAGGATGAAAACTGGGTCAACTTAAGGAGGTGCAACACAGGGAAGTGGCCAACAGTATTCAGAAAATCTTCCCTAATATCCTCACCCTAAAACTCAGGGTTTTCTTTTTCTTTCCCATTAAATATCAATTTACAAAAAATATCCAATTAATAGACCTGTAAGCACATTATATGATCTAGTTTGTTTGCACTTTTTTAAAACAGCTTTGCAATAAATTACATCTGAACATCTGTCCACAGTCTCCAAACTGACATCAGATAATAGGTAGAAATATGAAATTATTTCTTATGCATCACTGATCTGAAAATGTGTTTTAAAATTTTTCTTGTATATAATATTTACCTCTGAAGAACCAATTCCTCATGGAAATTCTAAGATGGAAATATCTAAGTTGTTTAATGTGATATAATCTTTGCCAATTAAGTATTCAGACCCCACTGAGAGAACTTTTTTCAGCCCCAGGTGTTACATTTTGAAATATTTGTCTAATTAAATCCATGTGAAAATTTAAAGCAATAGTGCAGGGAAAAAGTGACACCTCACGTAGTTTTAATGTGTAGTTTTTCATGAACAAGGTGGAATATTTTAATATTTTATGTTGGCATTAGACATTTGTATTTCTGTCTGTGAAATGCGTGGTTATATCATCATGCATTTTTTAAAGTCTTGACTTACAGCTATTTTTACAACTGATTTGACGTGTTCTTAGTACCTTAAGACATTTAAACTTTTGGCTATATTATGAGTTGTCAATAATCTTTTCATTTTTGCACTTATCTTTAGAATCTGTATATATTTTTATAAAGTGTACTTAGATTTATCAATCTTAAATTTTCTAATTTGGAAAGATAAAGTTTGAAAAGATAAATACCTTATGAATTCTTAATGTTCAAGGGATTCTTATAGAACTCCTTCAAAATTTTAGAAAATTTGTACTTATTTCCTGGTAAGAAACATTTGTGATTTACTCTGATTTATGATACTATAAAATAGTAAAAAGGATATAAACAAAAATGGATTGCATGGATTTGCAGTTGAGAAAGTATTGGGCTATGAGTATTATCTAATATATAATTTTACTAAGGAAATAACAATAATCTCAATATTATTGCCACCATTACACAGTTACAGAAATTTAAGGTCAAAATTTTTGCCAGAATTAGTGGGGGAACTAGGATTTAAAATAAGTACTTGAATATTGAACCTATTGTTTAAATTAACATACTGTGTATGATATAACTCTCATTATTTAGTTAAATTTTGTAATATGCTTATGTTTATTATCAGTGCCTAAGGGAAGATATGTATTGCAACTGGTTTCAAATTTATTTCGTAAATACTTAAACACTTTTCTAAGTCTTGAGGCCTTTCCATGGAACACACAGATCTGAGTTGCACTGTTACCACACACAATGTATGTGCCAAATGCTAATTCCATTTAATAAATATTTACTAAAGGCCAAGCATGGAGCATATGGTGAAGGGAAAAAAGAAATAAAATGTCTTTTAATATAAAATGGTATAAATGATAAAAAGTAAATGTTATCATGTCAGAGGAAATTTTTTCATTTGTAGATGTTAAATTATCTGTGGATTAGGAAAGTAAAACGTGATAAGATACAGGGAAATTCACTGGAGACTCCAGAGCAGGGTCTCCAGGGTGCTGGTCACTGGGACACCTCGCTTCTGGCTTTTTTCTCCACCCTACGCACTACTAGCTAATCATCTGACCCCTTGTTGCTGGTTAGGGCTACGGGCTCAGTTCTGGTAAGAGGGTTGTGAACATACAGCAACTTATTTTCACCACGTTTAAGAATTTGATTGGACCAGAATGTTTATTGCAGCCAAATTCATAATTGCCAAGCTTTGGAAGAAGCCCAAGTGCCCATTGACCCATGAATAGATTAATAAACTGTGGTATATGTTTACCATGGAATATTATGCCATAAAAAGATAAAAACTTTACCTCTTTTATGTGTACATGGGTGGAGCTGGAACATATTCTTCTCAGTAAAGTAACTCAAGAATGGAATAAAAAGTATCCAATGTATTCAGTACCATTATGAAACCAATATATAATCACCCCACTTTCATACAAAAGATAAAACACAACTATAGCTCAGGATGAAGGAAAAAAGAGGAGGATGGGGGGGTGGGGATGCCAAGTGGAGGGAGGGTAAGTGATGGGACCTCAACTATGGTGCATGCTACAGTGGTACATGTCAAGTCTATTAAGAGTAGAGTAAAATGTCTTAACACAATACTTAAGTAAGTGAGGTAAAGGCTATATTAACCAGGTTGATGTAAACATTCCAAGTTGTATATAAAATCAGCACATTGTACCCCATATATGCATTAATGTACAGTTATGATTTAATAAAAAAAAATTGTTAAGAGAAAAAATAAAAAGAATGTGATTGCTGCTCTGATCTGAGACCCTGGGCAACCCCTGTCCCCATCAGGCCTAAGTCCGTAAGTGAATAACCAAGGAGGCTTCTGCTGAGCTGGGATGACCTGGCAGAGGATTGAACATCACTCAGCTATAATGTTAACCAGCTGGGAAGTAGGAGTCCTTTGTTATTAGTGCAAAATCTTTGTCTACCCTGGAGATGAAATTTGCTAACTTCTTAGAATGTGGCATTATCACCAGTGTCCTCCCTGTGCCCATTCCCTTATAATTGCTGACTGGCCATGTTTTGAAATACCACTGAAGCAGGTGTCACGGTAGGGGATGTTGTTGCTGTGTCCTTAGCATGTGTATTCCATGAAGCTTAGCATAGCACAAGTCTCCAGTGCTGATTTGTGAATGAATTAATGAATAATTCATGCAAAGTGTTGCAGACTTTCTCTATTAGATGGAATTATATGATGAAATAACTCTTCAGATATTATCTGTATCCAAAAGACTTAAATTTTAATATAGAATAATTTTATACCATCATAAATTACTCCTTCTTTTTACTTTTCCTGACTTTCTGAGAATAAACCATGAGGCAAGCTCTTTCTTTGGCTGTGACAGGGGAGAGGTTAAATCCCCTGTGTTGAGGACGAGTTGAATTCCAGAAGTCTGAAAGCCCTGCTCCTGCTGAAATACCATTAGCAATCTCAGACTTATCGTCTAAATGCCCATGTTCACAGCCATAGCACTGACTGGTATTTGTCAATATGTATCCCTCCATCTCCATCACACCTTCCTTCCAACCAAACATCAATTTTCCAAACCAAGTGTAAACAGCCTGCCTCCTGATACAGATTGAGAGGCTGAGGCTGCAGAGCTGTCTGCGGCGGTTCAGCAGGGCTCTCTGGAATACTAATCATGGGGTGGCAGCTCACGAGAGCAGCCCCAGCCCTGGGCTCTGTGGGAGCTGTTTCCCTAATGTTCTGGGACAGAGGTAGTGCATGTACCTAGCCGCAGGTGGGGAGAGCAAGAGCATAATGACACCAATTTGAAAGCTTTCCTGACTGAGACAGTACTGGGACATTTTCAGAGTCCTGTTATCTCTGTATTAAAAATCTATCCTCATTCTATTATGTGGGCCAAAGCAGGGCAACTTGCCAGTAACTTGGAGCCTGTGGCATGGGCTTTGCAGAGAAAAAGAAAAGCAGGATTGATCGCCTAATGAAACTCAGGCTGACTCCACAATCCTGCTGGCCTGTTTGTCAATTCTGTCTCATAGTGAGGCTCTTCTTCTGGATAAGTAACCCTGTGCCTTTTCAGACAGGAAGAAGGAAGGATCATATGCTCCTAAAATCAACTGATCTCAGGAAAATATGTTTAGTATCATAATTTTGGCTAATGGGGACTCTTTTTCCTACAAGGTAAAATAAATTGCTCTAGACATAGTTTAGAAAAGGTTCACATTTCTTGTAAAGGGTGTTAAGAATATATTTGTTTTCATATCTGAAACTCCATATGTCTGGTGAGACTTTCCTTTTTTAATTATGTAAAAGATTATTTAAGAAATACTTTCTACAAGGTCAAAATTATTTTGATTTTGACCAAGGTAATTTTAGCTATGTTGAGGATTAACTAAGAAACACTGTAGATGGATGTTTCATTAAAGTAATAATTGGAGCAATTACGCTTTAGAAATGTTAGCTGAGATACTCTCTATGCTCTCAAAGCAGACCAACCACAAGGCACTTCTGTTTCACTGTATTATGCTAAAATAGTAAATAAATAAAAATGAAAAAAATATCTTTAGTTTATCCCCCAATTTCCAGATATTTGTGGTAATTGAAAATTTATGCAGATTCTGAATAAATAATGACCTGGTAGAAGAGCTAAAGGCATCAGACTGAATGATCTGATTTGCTCTAGAAAATACATAAAGCAAGGTGCTGTTAATGTTTTGACTGAGAAAAAACTTCCTCATTCATTTACTTATTCAGCAAAGATTTCTGCATCATTCCTGTTCTCACTATTCTGCTTGACCTAGAAAAAAAACATGTAACATGAGCCTTGCTTATGATAATTTTGTGATACACACAGAACAATTCTATTCTCTTAATGCCTTAGAATTTGGTGTCAAAAATGCTTAGTATAAAAACAGGATGCAATAAACAGAACAAATGCATCTATTTGGCAGAGCTGGATAGCCTGCGGCTGAGATTGCCGCTATAGATGTAAGGAAAAGTGCATGCTTTGGACTGTCTCACTGTGGCAGCCAAATTTAAATGGAGAAAATGAAAGAAAGACTCGACACGTGGGGGAAAACATGGACAGAAAATTTTTGCAACTTAGATATAACCTTGTCACCAGGAAAACACCAACTTGTGTCTTACTGTTGAAAAAAAATTTTCATATATCTTTGATAGTGGCTGTATTTTGAGAAAATGTTTAGCTCTGCAATCTCATTCCTTGAGAGAAAAAACATTCCTTGTGTATCATGTATACACATTCATCACAAGTATTAAAACAAGCTACATAGAGTAAAGATTTTTAAAAATATGATAAAATATGACTTCCCAAAGCTTTTTTAGTAAGGTATTCTGTAAAGACCTGTTTCTAAACTGTATGGATTTTTATTATTTAGATTATAAAGAGAAAGTAAAGCTTATTTTATTTGTTCGGATTTGTTACTTTTCTGGGGGAGAATTTATGATGCTTGAGGAGATCAATAACCCTTGCAACAAAAATCTTATATTTATCTAGAGAACAGGAACAGAACGACAATAAATAAGTTCCACTGTGAGGCGCGGCCTCCCCCTGTGCAGGGAGCCCTGGGCAGAGAAGTAGCTGAGTTCAGGGCTTGGGGCTTCTGCTTCTTGGTCGAGGCTTTTGCCTTCCTGGTTTGTCATCCTAGGTCACTTTTGGACCTTAAACTGTCTACAAAGGCTGAAATCTTAGTTGAGTGCTTCCCCAAAGCAGCACTTTATATTGCAAATACCTTTCTTATAGCTCGTGCTCTGAGCTATTGCCAGACTCCCTGACTGTGATACAGTAACCCAGAAAACCCCTGAGAAGCTCTTACCTCATCTTCTTAGGGGAGTTTGCATTTGGCAGAAACAACCTTAATGCTTTATAAAGCAATGAGAAATGAGTATCAAGTGATTTTCAGGGAGATGTACAGAGGAAAGATTCCAGACCAAAGCTGTGAACCCAATGGGCCCTCCATCCGAACTTATGGGAGGTGAGGTGCACAGGACCTCCCAAGGGAAGCTCACCACTCTGGTCTTGCCCTCTTAGACGCCACCTCTAGTCTATGTGACATTTCTCGTGATAATGCTGCACTTACTTTTCATCTTAATTTGATAGGTATGCAGAGAGACTTTACAATCTGTTCCCTCATCAGTGCTCAAGTAGATTTGGAAGCTAAATTAGATGTAACAGAGTTGAAAAAATTTCTTCACTGCAGAAATTTCCAGAGGATCCAAAAGAGTAAAGCACTATGCAAAGGTAATACATTCTGAGACACTTCCCAGACTTGTTTACTGTGGGCTTAATAGTAGGTGTGTGTGAAATGTATTTGGTGTCAACCAATATCGCTAGGAAATGGTTTTCTATGAAATAAGAGGCAGTGAGCCAAGATCCAGTAGATACAGATTTTTAAAAATTCTTTTTATCTTCATATTTACTTTTTATAATCTGTGCTGCCTTTGTGTTTGCTCACTTACTGATGATGAAAGTGACAGAAAAAACTTGTGGCTTTAAGCAACACCCCTGCTAGCAGGACCTCCAGAGGGCCCTGATCCAAATGCCAATTTTCAAGTGAAGATTCAGTAGAATGAAGAAGCCCAGGAAACCAAGATCTTGCAGGAATCACATAGGAGCTCTGAGAACAAACACTCCGGAATTATGAGTGACCTTCGCATTTGTAGAGGCACATCTGCTTCCCTCCTTGATCATCAGGTGCCTTTTTACTATTAGAAGATGGATTGTTGTGGTGATGGATGAGGGGAGCATAGGAAGGATGGAATAATATGGATAGGGGTTTGGGGCTGTGGATGGTCACGCTTTTGGACTGACCTTGTATCAGCAAAATGGAGAACCAATTTGCTGATACAAGAGCTATAAACAAAAGAAGTTCATAAGAGGATGTGTATCAGACTGGGTTCTGTCTTCACCTCATCCTTTGTATCCCCAGGGAAATCCCCATTAGAAGACCAAGCATCCCTCTACCAAGAGTAGAACATTGAACTTCAGGAATCCCAAAACAGTGAGAGAGCCTGTGTTTGGCAGATAAGACAATTTTTCATTTCCCCAATCATGGTCATGGACAACATCACCAGTGTGACCCCACTACCATTCTTTTTTACCTGCTCTTGTGTTGTGCTGTGTGGTGATTATATAAATTAAAGACAAGCATTGCAATTTGTTGGTGGGAAGGCATCCCATGGGAATAGGCTGACAGGGCTGATGAACTTCTTGAAATGTTAGAGATGAAGTTGTCTTTGAACTTCAAAAAATCAATTAAGTTTGACTTTGTTATATTTGGCTGCAGACAGGAAAAACCTTCAGGTACAGTAATCAGAAATAACAGCTACTTAACATTTAAATACATACTAAATTTGATTGGGGACAATTTGATGTCCTCTAAGAAAAGACCATAAGTACTCAAAGATTTTGTAGAGGTGAAAACCTTCTAGATAAAGAACATCACAATTATAATGTGAACAATCTGCTGTCTCTCCTTTAAGAGAAAAATGAAATTAAAGCAAGATATTACAATTTTATTATTCACTTATGCAGAATAAGCTCATCTAAGTGGATAGCAACAGAACCGTTACTAAATGAAGAACATGTGTACAGAATTGCAAAATATAAACTCAATCTATGGCTTGAAAACATCTGTCTAGCTGAATGCCAAGCACACATTTTATTTCACAACAACTGTACTCAATGCACGTTGAAAGGAAAACAATGTACATTAATAAGATAAGATTCCTGTTCCCAATAAATTCACAGTTGGCGAAGTGAATAACACGTATTCAGTTAATTACAGTACAGTAAGACCTTCATACAGCACGCTTTCTTGGAAAAAAAGAAAATAGGTTTTACTACTTGCTAAGAAGGTAGACATTTTTATATTTTCTTTGTTCATCAGCACAGGGGAACATTTTCCTTGCTTTAAGTTACTGTGGTGTTCACCTGAGTGAAAAATGCATATATTTCAAATTATCAGTATATAAAGATAGTTTCAATTATCAATTGCAACCACTTTGCCTTAAATAAATGTTGACTTGCAAAATGTTATGGGGATGCTAATAATAGAATACTTTATTATGCAAGCGATTCAGAGGAAAAGCTTCATACGGGAGAGGTTGTTTAAGCTAAGCCTAAAGTGATAAAAATGGAAGAATTTTGCAAAGTAGATAAGGCATTTTGAAGAGAAAGGCTCATATGCACAAAATATGAATCATGATTCTTCAATATTATTCTATTTGCTAATTCAAATTAAGTCAGTACATGTGGAGAAGCTTTAATAAGCATTAAGAAGAAGGGTCTAGTGAAGAAGAAACATCTGGCAGCAATCTGCTTGGCTGAGGCTGAGCTGGACCCCGTGACAGGTCAGGGAGAGGAGAGGAGCAGTGAGCTGCTCCCTGTGGTCTGAGAGGTGCAGCCCTGAGAATCCGCCACCTCAGGGAAGGAGAAAGAAGCCCCACACAGGGGACTCTGGTGCAATCCATGCTTGCAAATCCCAGGCCTGCCTCAGAGCTCCACCTGCCCTTGAGCTGTGAAAGGACATGGACCACTCACTCTCTGGTGGGGCTTCCACATGTTTCAGATTGGCTGGAAGGAATGCAGAGAGACAGCCCTGCTTGTATCTCTGCCTGTACAAGAGCTGCCAGTGGTGGGATGAGAGGCAGGGAGAATACCTTGAGATGCCGCAGACAGCTTACTAAGTTAATTTACTTCTTAATTCTGATTCTTGAAGATGTTTACTACTTTTAAGACACATCTTGGATCAGGCATATATGCCTTGGACCAGTGAAGCTTCCTAGAAGATCTATTATTATGCCCCACCAACCACCCCATTCCTGGATAACTTAGATTGGATCACCATATTTAAACAAGTTGGATGCAATTAGAATAATTGGATGCTTCTACCAGTAAATTTTGTGACGTGAGCTTTGGAACAGCTTCTACAATAAGATAGGGAGTCATTGATTCTGTGAAATCTGCAAAACTCTCCATCTTCAGGCTGATGTAAGAACCTGTCAAGTAACTACTTTCTTCTGGAATTTTCCAAGTGCAAGCTCATCAAAATTTTTAAAGAATTAATTCTAATGAAGGAAGTATCATTGAATAGTATTTCCAATCTCCAAAGCTATTACCTTGTATTACATTTTCTAATCAAGTATCCTGAGTGACAATCACAGATTTACAGATTTTGTATGGAGAAATTGCTTATAATAGCCTGTTCTAGTTTTAAAGATGCATTGTCTTTTTATCAGCATCTGATCTTGTTCCAAAGACAATATCATATATTTGAAACTTTTTCAAATTTACTACCCCACTTCCAGGGTTAGATTTCTATGTTCATTATCTATTGCATTAAAAATGACCCTGAAACTTAGTGGTTTAAAACAAGAGTGGTTCACAATTTTTCACAATTTGGTGGATTGCTGGTGTTACTTCACTGATCTCATCTGAGCTCACTATAGGGGCTACTTCTAGGTTTGGGGTCAGCCAGGCTTGAAGACCCAGGATGGCAATACCAACTCATCCTTTTCAATGTGCCACCGATCCTAGACATACAGTAGACTAGATCTGTCCCTTATAGACTGGAGTAGGAGAGGGGACGCAAGACAAGCCACAGAGCATCCGATGTGCTCTGAACTTTGCTCCCCTCAACTCATATACCAAAGCCCTTCCCTTCAATGTGGGTGTATTTTGGCCAAGCCTGGAGGCTTATGCCTGTAATCCTAACACTCTTAGAGGCCGAGGTTGGTGGATTATTTGAGCTCAGAATCCTGAGATCAGCCTGAGCCAGAGCGAGACCCCATCTCTACTAACAATAGAAAATGTAGCTGGGTATAGTGTGGTGCCAGCCTATAGTCCCAGCTACTCAGGAGGCTGAGTCAAGAGGATCGCTTGAGCCCAGGAGTTTGAGGTTGCTGTGAACTAGGACACCCTGGCACTCTACTCAGGGTGAGAGAGGGAGATTCTGTCTCAAAAATAAAGAAAGAAAGAAAGAGAGAAAGAAAGAAAAGAAAAAAGTGGGTGTATTTGGAAATGGTGCCTTTAAAGAGGTAATCAAGGTTGAGTGTGGTCTTGAGAATAGAGCCCAAATCCAACAGGACTGGTGTTTTTGTATATTCAGCCATAAAACAAGATGGAAACTTTACATCTTTTATGTTTACCTGGATAGAGTTGGAACACATTCTTCTTAGTAAAGTATCTCAAGAATGAAAAAAATATCCAATGTACTCAATACTATTATGAAACCAATATATAAACACACTTATACAAATGATAAAATGCAAATATAGACTAACAAGGGGGGGAGGTGAAGAGAGAGAGGGTTGGGAAAGGGAAAGGGCGACTAGAGGGAATGGGCATTTGGCGGAGTCTCCCCTAATGTGTACAATGTAGGGGTACACTTCAAAATAACGGAGAGTAAATGTTAAATGTCTTACTGCAAAAAATAAGTAAGTAAGGTGATGGTTATGTTAATCAGTGTAAGCATTCAACACTGTATATCAAATCATCACATTGTACTCCATAAATGTGTACAGTTATGATTTTAAATAAAATTAATAAGAAAAGAAGAGAAAAAGATGCCGGGACTGCCTGTGCACAGAGTCAGGCCTTGTGAGGTCAGGGGGCAAAGCAGCCAGATGCAAGCCAGGGAGGGGGACCTCAGAGCCCCCAAACTGGCCAGCCCCTTCTTGGACTTCAAGCTGCAGACTGTGAGACATGAAACTCTATTGTCTAAAACATCCAGTCTGGGACAGTTGTGTCAGTCTTTTCGTGCTGCTTTAGCACCAAAATACCTGAGACTCGGTAACTTATAAAGAACATAAATTTATTGCTCACAGTTCTGGAGGTGAGAAAATTCCAGATCAAGGTGCCAGCGAGTCAGGTGTCTGGTGGGGATGCTCTCTGCTGCAAAGAGGTTTCTTGTCGCTGTGTCCTCCAAAGGAGGCAAATGCTCTCACCTGGCAGAAGGGACAGAGCTACAAAAGGGCCTCTCTGATTCCTTCCAACCCTTCTATAAGGTTGCAATCCCATTCAAAAAGCAAGAAGCTTCATGGCCTAGAGAACTCCCTTTAGAAATAAAGTGGCACAGAGACTTAGAAAATATAAAGCTTCTGCTTAACTTGCCCCCCTTCCCCCAGAGTCAGTGCATTTCCTTAAGTGAAAGCCCAAAGATATTATTATTATTTACTGGGTCGGACAGGCACTGCCCTGCCCCTCCCCAGCCTCGCTGGCTGAATTTGTTGTTCCACTTTTCCTGCTCACTGTTCAGCTCCACAGCCTTCCCCTACAGGCCGCTGCAGGTGCGCCCTTTCTAGGGTCTGCGTGTTCCCACTTCTCTCTGCCCCATCACTGCCCCACTGCAATCCCCAGAGCATCACTGCCCCATTGCTGTCCCAGATGCACTCCTCTTCCCCTGCATCGCTGATCTAGTTTTCTTTGCAATGTCATATATTTTATGTATTTTTATGTGGTAATTATCTGGCACATTCACTTTCGAATATTAAATCCATGAAAACAGATAATTTTATCCTGTGTGTTTACTGCTGAGCCACCAGCATCTCTGTAATGACTTAATATAAAATAAGTACTCCTTAAATAGTATTTTCAAATGATTGACTTAAAGGGGAAATACATGTTAAATGCCACTCATTCAATCAGAAACAAGTTTAAACACTTTGAATTTTTATAAATGAAGTAAATGGGATTTTTAAGAAGAGAGTTCCATGATAGTGTAAGAAGGGAAATACAAGGGTATCATTTACATTGAAAACTGGTGTCTCCATCACTCCAGTGGGGTGAGAACTAGGTGGGATCCACACCAACTCTTACAATCATTTCTTTCTTTTTTGTTGTGGTGAGTACAGATCATGAAATTTACCATCCTAGCTACTCTGAAGAGCACAGTTCAATGTCAGGAACTGCATTTACAGAGTTGAGCAGCCATCACCACCATCCATTTCCAGAACTTTTTCATCATCACAAACAGGAACTCTATACCAATTAGAAGATGACTCCCTGTGACCCCTTTCCTCCAGCCACCGGCAACCTCTGTTCTGCTTTGTATCTCTGACTCAGCTAATCTAAGTACTTCATATAAACAAAATCACACAGTATTTGTCACTGGCTTACTCTACCTGCATCCTGTCCTCAAGGTTCACCCAGGGTGCAGGATGAATCAGAATCTCTTCCCTTTTTATGACAGAATAATATTCCATTGTATAGAAACACCACTTGTCATTTATCCATTCATCTGTTGTTAGACAGTTGTTTGGTTTCTACCATCAGGTTACTGCGAATAACCCTGCTATGAGCATTGGTCTACCGGCCTTTCAGTTCTTGCTTTCAGTATTTCTAGGCTTGTGTAACCCAGAAGCAGAAATGCTGATCATACATTTAACTTTCTGGGGAGAGGCTAAACTTCTTTCCACAATGGCTGTACCACTTTATATTCCCACTGGCTATGGAGGAGAGTTCCAATTTCTCCACATACTCGCCATGCCCACTTGCCATTTTCTCCTTATTTATTTACTTATAGCCATCCTCATGGATGTGTATCATCAGTTTTAGATAGTGAGATTCAAATCACAGGACCTAACAGCGTTTACCAGGAAGGCCCATTCTTACTCAGTAGAGCTATAATTGTTTCCATTTTCTGCTTCTTCAGTTTGTCTCGCATAAAATCCTCCCAGATGAACTCTCCTCCTTTCCCAGGAACATGGGCGTATCTCTCTGTGGTTCCTCAGGCCGTCTACGCAGCATCATGTAAGGAAATGGGAAGGCAGAAGAAGCTGCGTGGGTGGACACGTTAATGAGTCATGGGAGGCGGGGGGTCAGAAATCTATGTGACAGATTCCTACAAGGCTAAGCAGGCATGATTTCACACAAGCTGGTAGAAACACAAGAATAATTTCCAATAACTAAAGGAAGACTACGTCCCTGAAAGGTGATAGTCAGACCACATGTAAAGGAACAAACAAACCAAGAGCAAAACAACCACCAGCACGTCCTTAGCTCTTATCTCTCTGCACTGGGGCGGGGGGTGGGGGAGGCGATGCTCTTGTCCCTCTGCGCAGGGGGTCGTCCTTAGCTCTTGTCTCTCTGCACAGGAGGTGGGGGTGGGGGAAAGTGGTATGGACACAACTAAAGGCTGAAGACAGTCTCCAGGAACCAGTTCTCTTTGACAAAATCCTCTTCCCAGTAGAATCATTCTTCTTCATGTAGTCAAACCCCAACTTTCACTACAAGGCAACAATGCTGAGGAAGAAAGGGGCCAGAGAAGGAATTCACAAAAGAATGGGGGGGGGTCACTTGGACAGTGGCTGATGGCACCTGGACACCTCTCATCGTTGGACTCAGATTCCTCCTTCCTAGACGGAAAAGAAGAGTATTAGAAAGAACTGGTGATGCCTCGGCGCCTGTGGCTCTATCGGCTAAGGCACCAGCCACGTACACCTAAGGTGGTGGGTTCGAATCCCCAGCCTGGCGCCAAAACAACAATGATGGCTGCAACCAAAAAATGGCCAGGCGGTGTGGCGGGTGCCTGTGGTCCCAGCTACTTGGGAGGCTGAGGCAGGAGACTCGCTTGAGCCCAAGAGTTGGAGATTGCTATGGGCTGTGATGCCATGGCACTCTACCCAGGGGGATAGCTTGAGGCTCTGTCTCAAAAAAAAAAGGACTAGTGATGAAAAAATGCCAAAGGTACGTCAGTGGGAAGTCACAGTCTTCTATATTTTATCATGAAATGAACTAACAAATAAATAAAGTAAAATTTTGAAGAAAAATGTTATAAAACTTAAACACTAATGGAAAGCAGGAAAAATGAAAGAAACAAACATGAAAACTTCCTTCAGAAAATAACAGACCCAAAATTCAAAATTAAAATCAATTGCTAATTTTTAAATATAAGAAGATTCAAATATCAAGTAACTATGATCAGAAATATAAAGAAATATATGAAACATTGAATGAGAAAGAAAAAAAACCAAATATGGAGAGGGAATAAAAATTTAAGAGATTTTTTATGCAGAACTCTTTGACAATAAATTTAAAAATAGATCATTTTCTAGGCAATTAATTTAGTTAAGTTAGTAACAAAAAGAAAATGCCTGATTAGATCAGTAACGGTGAAATACATAAAACATGTGGGCAACTTTACAATTGGCCGTTATAGATCATTCCTTAGCTAATGTCCATCAAGTAGAGACATCGGGAATAAAAGTGCTGACCAATCCCCCTCACAAAAGACTAAAAGTGGTCCGGGCACGTATTAATGATTCCATCCCTATGTGCATGAAAGATTAATGCCACAGAGCT
Organism: Galagoides demidoff; assembly: GCA_963574575.1. Lineage (NCBI taxonomy): Eukaryota > Metazoa > Chordata > Mammalia > Primates > Galagidae > Galagoides > Galagoides demidoff. The sequence goes on along the minus strand of CAUYQV010170672.1, from coordinate 40,666 downwards.
GGCCAAGTGGTCAGAGCAGCCCTGAGTGGACAGGAGCCTGGCCCAGGGATGTCAGAGGGGAGGCAGCTTCTTGGCATTCGGTCCCCTCCTGTGGGTGATCAGATTGATATAAGGCTGGCCCCTCTCCCTGACAGCAAATGGAGGCAGGAGCAAGTGGGGGATGCTTTGCCTGTCTGGTGGCCGGGTTCTTAGGGTACAGCTCACCTCTCCCACTCCTGCAACCCCCAGAAGTTGGGAGAACTTCTCTGTAGGCTCACTTAGGAGTGGCTGTCACTCAGTGGGGTCTCTCGCCCCTGCGACTTTGCCTGGAGAATGACACATTAGCCCATCAGCTACAATGTCCAGCTGATGCTTTCCATTTCGTCGGCTGTCTCTTCTTCCTTTTCTTAGCCTGAAGTTTTAATTTACTCACTTATTTTCTCATTGGTAGGTGGAGCATGTGTTCATCTGTGTGCTACTCAATCTCCAAGGGTAAGATATTGTAGAAGATAAAAGCTGAGCAGAGACGTTTTTGTGCACTCTCCTGCAATACAGCTCACCTTCCTTGAGAAAGGGAGGAAGTGGGGATCTGTCCCTAAGAAGCTACAGTTTACCTAGAGAAGTGATTATGGGCTTATAGTTCAGTAGAGACACTAAAAGTGTGACCCAGGGAGGAAGTGTGGAGGTCCATAGAGAATGTGAGCTTTCCCTCAGAGCTAAGCCTACGAGGACCTGGGATGGGAAGAAGAGATGTTTTGCATAGAAATGTTTGAAATTAATAAGCTCTGCAAATTATCTGTCTTTTTCTGTCTATGTGCATTAGGCCATCCCTATGGATCAACTTTTCTCCCTACTTCTCTATTTAATACTCCTTATTTTTATCTAATTACATTCTCTTAACAAATATGTTAAGTATCCCTTCACAAAATAGCTCTAACTTAATTTATTCTGTCCCCAAAATCCAGTGTGCATATCCTGCCAGATTCATGGCTCTTAAACAGTTCAACCATTTCTAATGTCACTGACAGTTCCCAGGACCCTAAGTATTCTATTAAATAGGTGATTAAACTTAAATGTCGTCACCCTGATTTTAATGCCTTTTGCACAACACTGTCTTATGTCAAAATACCAATTGTTTCAAGGCAAACTGATTTGAGTGACATTAGGAAGATTTACTGGAAGAGGAAAAAAAGAGAGAAAGTGTTCACTCTTGAATGGATGAGAAAAGATGCTGATGAAGGAATTTCAGTTGCAGCCTGAAGGTGGGTCCCTGAGCAGTGGAGGGGAAGGAGTCATTCCTGGGAACTAGCAAAGGCATGGAGCGGGTGGGAACGTGAAAAATAACAGAGAGATGCCGTCCATTGGCAACTAAGAAGGTTTTAGGAAAGGAAGATTTAGTGGCACGTCCTTTTCTTGAAATCCTATTGTGAAGACCATCAGAGATAGTCCTTACCTGCTCCTGCAGTGGCAACTTAGTACAGTGGCTGAGAATCAGGGCTCCTTAGTCAGTTGTCTTATCACAGTTCTTCCTTGTACTGGCCTGGTCATCTTGGAAACAACCCTCACCTTACAAACCTCAGTGTTCCTATCTAGAGAAGAGGCTAATAATAGTGCCTCCTTCCTGAGATGGTTATAATGGGTAAAGACGTTACCATAAGCAATCCAGCTTGCTACTCAGCGTTACCTGCGATGATGCTGATATTTTCATCTCGTCACAAGATTGTAGTGACCCTCGGCATAGAGCCTGTGTGTATGAGCCCTACTCTGCCTAGGGCACTGCTTCAGCCAGGCACTGAATACCTGCTCAGGAGATCCTGCTTGTCTCATTTATAACATGGTGATGAGTGTCAAAGCAAAATTCATCATAGAGGAGAATTTGGCATTTGTCCAAGTTGGCTCTGATTTCCTTTGAGATCCAGATGAAAAACAGAATTGAGGCCCCTGAGAAAAGAAAAGAAGGATTTGGGGAAAGAAATAGAGACTAGATGATCTTGCAGCTCAGTGAGATGGCACTTCAATTTTATTTGGCTCCTGCTGAACTACTTTGCCTTAAGAAGATACTTAAGAAGCTAAATTTAAGCACACGTTAAATCAGAGACTGGAGAGCCACCTACTGAAGTGTTTTCATACCACTCGACTTCCCTAAAGATGCTCAGAATCGTTACAGCTGTGGAGATCCAGGCCAGGGGCTCAAAGCGGAACTGAACTCCAACTTGAGGTGACAGAAGGAGAGGATGTTATTCCCTCAGTTTAGGGAATGATGGGGTCCTCGCCTGAGGGTCATTACCACCAACATGCTTTCCCCTGGTGTAGATGCTTTAAAGACTGGCTGTGGTGTCCTGTGGTGAAATAAAGGGGACATTCAAGAAAGAAATGTTAGTCTGTTGGTGCTGTGAGGTTAGAAAGTATTTATGTTCTGTAAACAGAATAAGCAGAGATTCTAATATGTTCTGAATAGATTTGAATCAGCACGGAAGTCTGGAAGGACCAGGCAGGACTCCGTTCTCACCATGTGCAGGTTCCTGAGTGTGTATGCATGGAGCTCAGAACAGGGATGGAAGGCCTGCACTCAGGGACAGGGGTGTGGGCAAAGCAGAGGGCTCAAGGCATCTGGGAGCAAGCAGCAAGGATGCCTGGGGGAGGGCACCAGTACACATAGAAACCGAGAAAAGATTGCTTAAAGCTAGAGAAGGCACTGACTTTCCACGGTGCTGTCATATTAATTCCTTTCCCCTATTTCAGGTAGCCTGCTGAGTAAGTGAGCTCCTTTGCAAAGAAGCAATCTAGTTTTTTCCAGTCACTGAAAGCCATGAGGCTGTTGCTCCAGAGAACTTAGAGTTCCTCCCTTGCCACCACGCTTTAATGCAAAACTGAGTGAAATTTCTGGCCTACTGCAAAATTTCAGCCAATTGGTTTCAAACTGTGAATGGTGTGACTTTAGCATGAAGTGCTAGACATTTTCTAGAAAGGACTTGATTTTTCACAAGTAATATTTTAAACTGCATAGCATTTGTCATCAAAGAGTTCAAGTAGGGCAAAAATAAGTCAATCCTCATATCTTACTTTTGTTTGTCATGGTAACAACTTGTACCAGTTCTTCCTACAGTGTTTCCCAAGGTGTGTGGAGGAACCTCTGGTGACAGGGGCTGTTTATAGATGTGGTTGGTGGAGGTACTCCTGAAAGCATTTCTGGTCCTGACACTCCCAGAAGAGGCCTCTTAAGGCAACAGCACAGATGCATATATTAGCTATCTACCACTGGTTAACAAATGACTTCCATTATTCATTCACTTTATGACCAGTTTCTATGGTCTATCAGCTGGGTGGTTCTGACCCATGGTCTCTCATAAGGTTGCAGTAAGATGCTGTCATAGCCAGTAGTCATTTGAAGGCTCGGCTTCCCAGGTAGGTTATCCATAGGCCTGGAAGTCAATACCAGAGGTTTCTGGGAAGCCTCAGTTCCTGCTAATGGCCATTGTCACCCAGCCACCTTCCCAGAGGGAAAACTGGAAGTTACAGTGCCCTCTGTGACCTAATCTGTATGGTGGTCCTCTTCTGAAACAGCTCCCAGTGGCCCCCACCTGCTGGTGCTTAGCCCTGATGTGCCCTCTGCTCCTGTGTGGGCTGAACCTCAGGATTTGGGTTAGAGAATAGAACATGATGGAGTAACGGGTGCTCACTTCCCAGGTGAGGTCATAAAACAGTCTGACTTTTGTCCTGCTTGCACATGCTCTCTCTTCTCTCTCTTTCCTCATCTTCCATCCTACCTTCCTTGTGTTTCTCTTCCTCCTCTTCTTCCTCTCTTCTTCTTCCAACTGGCTTATTTTGATCAGACAAGCTGTCATGTTGTGAAGTGTCCTTGAGGAGGAAAGAAGGACAGAGAACCTTCTTTCTCTGTGTGAACCCTCTGGCTGACAGAGAGACACCGGCCTCAGTCAAACAGTTCATGAGAAAGGAAACACTGTCAGCAAACACTGGGGGAGTTAGAAGTGACCCCAACACTAGTCCAGCCATGGAGCAACAACAGCCTTAGGAGAGACTCAGGCCAGGAGACCCAATTCAGGCACACCGATTCTTGACCCATAAAATTTGGGAGATAACAATCATTTTGGGGGCAATTTGTTATGCAAAAACAGATGTACTTTGGGGCTCACACATGGGGGCTGCTGGCCACAATATACTTCATGTCTGCTCAATGACAAGAGGACACAGTGGAGAATAGATTGTATTTTACTTTTGACTAATGACCTGGCAAAGAACAGACCACTCTTCAGTTAGATAGATGGGAAAAATACTATTATGCTGGGTCAGATTGTAAGCCACTTTCATGGTAAGGAAGGAAGGAACAACGTTTGTCAGGTTTCATCCTGGAGGGGACAGCAAATCGCAAGACCAGGACAGAATATTCTAGAGCTATCATGGAGAATTCATTTCATATACTAGAGTGAAGTGATGGTGGAAAAATATTAGCCACTTCTTGAACGCCAAGCAAACTCCATGAGTGCTATCCCTAAACAGCCATCAGAACTGGCGGTGGGGAGCCAGTGAGGGCAGAACCACACCTGCTGGTGAGGGCACAGCCACACCCACTGGTGAGGGTAGAGCCACGCCCACCGGTAAGGGCAGAGCCACTCCTGCTGGTGAGGGCAAAGCCATGCCCACCGATGATGGCAGAGCCACACACGCGGTGAGCATGGCAGCCCTGCCTACTTAGAGTTTCTGTGAAGTAATTCCTTTGTCACAAAAGGTAAAGCTTTAAAAAACTGTCCACTGTCTGTATGCACTCATGATATTTATTATTTATTGCTTCTTTGGTTTGTTTTTTGGCTGGTTAGTTAGTTTCTAGCATTATCAATTAGATACGTAAATGTTCTCCAAACTAAAAGTGCTTCTGGCAAGATCCCCACTGGCCTTCACATTGCTGACCCCAGCGACCCGTTACTTGTCCTCCTCTCCCTTGACTGGCTGTCAGCACCACCACCACAATGACCTTCCTGAAACAACTTTTTTCCTACTTTACTTCCCAGACCCCATTCTCTGCTGGCTTCATTCCTAGTTCAGTGAATGTTTCTTTTCGGTTTTCTCCTCTGTATCTGTGTGTCTTCCCACCTCGAAAGCTGGAATACTCCAAAGCACGATCGCTGGCCTATGCAGTTCAGTTTCCATACATCTCCAGACGCTGATGAATCATATGCATATCTAAAGTATGGATCTTGGTCTTGTCACCCACCTCTTTCCTTGATAATTTCATTTAGGTGATAACAAGGTCATGAACTCAGGTCCTAACTAAAGCCCTGATCTTCACAAATCCCAGGCCTTGCTGTCACATGAGCTAGAACCCCCCCCCCCCATCCTGGGTCCTAGCTCAGCCACAGCAAGGCCATATTCCAGTTACTCAGTCTCTGCCCAGCGGTCTTTATTTCTCTGTGTCTCTCATCCTCCTCTTGTGTCTCCTGGCAGAAGCCACCATTGTCATCTCCCTGGATTACTGTAGTCTTCCTCTGAACTGCTTTCTCTGATCCCACCCCAGTGCCTATACAATCTATTCTCAAGACAGCAGTGAGCACAATCCTTGTAAAATACTGTACCAGCAGTTTGCAGAGAATACCTCCTCGGTGGCTTCCCACGATACTCAGGGTCATCACCAAAGCCCTTCAGGGACTGTGAGACCCCATGTTCCAGCCCTATTATATCTCTCCATGTTCAGTTGCAGCCAAATTCGCCTCCAGAACACCTGTAACGCTCTCCCCACTGGGACTGACACTTACATTCCCACTGGCAGACAGATGCCCATTCCCTTTCCAGCCATTGCATGTGTTACTTTATTTGTGAACATTTAGGTTCCCGTCCACCTTATTCCCTTCACCAGGTGTATCTGTGCCACATGATTTCTATTTGTGTTTTTTTTATTTATCTTCTTGTTCTCTGTTTCTCACTACAATAGAAACTAAAGGAGAACAGTTGGTTTGTCATTGATATAGCCTATTTGAACAGAATAGATTTGGTGCACATTTTAGGTATTGCTTAAATGTAAGCATCAATTTAGCAGTGACCATGAGAGTTACCCAATTTGCACACACACACCATGTTCACAGCATCTACTGCTGATCAATACTATGCTAGACAAATAGTCATGAGTCCCCTTGCAGGCCGAAGAATGGCTTATTCTTTTATATCACTCATTCAGGACTGAAAGGAGTCACATCGAGGGTACCTGGTTTGTGTAAAGCCACTCATCTAGAATCATTATGTCACAGGACAAAGATGAATACATTTTTCACTTGTTTATTTTTTCATCTTTGCAACTATTAGTGGTGCTTTTGTTTTAAGAGCCTGCAGGTCTCGTTCAGTTAGTTTAGGTGGCTTCTCATAGCCTGGGAAGCAGAGAAGAAATCTCACTAAGCTGGGGAGAATTTGGGAAGGAGCATCAGATGACCACTAGATAACCCAGAATGTTTGCCTCTTGGATTCTACTGCAAGAGAAGGGTCATTACTCTGTGCCTGTCATAAGGCTTGCTGTGACTTTGGGGATGTAGACACAGGTCCAGCTGGCAGGGACAGCCTCTAGCGACTGCCTGGCTAGTGATTTGACCAAAAGAATGGTGGCCACCCAAGTACATCCCCAGCACTTCCCAGCAGGGACTCACCAGAACTGAGGCAGGCTGGACAGTTGGGCATAAGGGCCCACATACCACCTATTTAGGGATTGCAATGATCTGTAGCTAGTGTGTCACATTTAACAAGGGGTACAGGTGACCATTAGCTTAGGTCACAGGGATCTCAGTAGATACAAGCACAGGTGTGGGAAGACATTCCAACCTTCTCCCTAGGCTCAGTCCCTAAGGAGGGCTGAAGGGCAGCCCTGTGGTCATGAGAGCAAGTGTCCATGCAGCCCAATGACTGGTCTCTCGAGGCCTGAGACTTACCAGTGCTCTTCAACACCCTGAGGGTGAAATGAATGAGCATGGAGAAGGAGGCTTTGGGTGAGGCTTGGACTACCTTTGCAAGGTGAGGGCACCTGCTGGCAGGCTGAGGAGAGGCACTGCCCCACTGCTCTGTCTGCACTGGCTGGTCAGAGGCCCATGGCCTCCCACCCGTCAGCAGTGCCTCCTTGGACCTGGACCGCCACCCTGCAGGGGAAACTGACTTTGAAGAAGAAACAGGTTCTGTGTAGACTGAACGAGAGTTGGACTCACACCTTTTCCAGTTAGTATTAGTGTTAATTAGCTGACAGGGAGCTCTGAAGGTCCACCAGGTACTTCCCTTCTGAGTCACAGTGTGTTCTTTTTGATACTTAGGAGATTCCAAGAGAAGAACTTTAGGATGGGGTCTGAAGACAGATGCCATTTTTTTTTTTATCACTGAAGAATGAGAGATCGATCACATAGTTCAGAAATTACTGATAAGTAATTACTCCTATCATTGTCTTGATTCAAGCATAAGAAAACACCATTCTGGTTACTTGGGACATACTTGTTCTCAGAGAATTCAGTTCCATTTTTAAAGGAGGCTGCGTACTTAGTCTACTCTTTAAAAGTAAATGAATACAAATGATGGAAGCTGACTCCCTAAAACACTACTCTTTATTCGTAAAAGCCCAGTTTTCTAATAGAGAATTTACTTTCCCACTCACAAATGTAAACTTATTCCTATAGCTTACCATCTTTTACCTAAAATCTTAAAAACATAGTTCAAATAAATTTTAAAGCCATCTATCATTTATCAGGTGTGTCAAGGAGCAAATAATGTATGCATGAATTTTTGTGAGCATGAATTTTTCAGGTGGGGTACAGTAATAATTTACCCATTATCCTTTAAGATCATCTCAAGAGTTAAATAAAATATTAAGTGTTAAATTACTTGCAACTGCTAAAATATTGAACAAGGAAACATATTGAACTTTCATGTTCAAGGTGATGAGGAACTGCTCATGATGACAACAACTACAGGAGAGAAACCAGGAGCTGCTGTTTGGAGGAGACACACACGGGGAGGGGGCATTAACGTACTGGTTGGGCAAGGAATGGTGACTTGTGGGCTGGTCACAGCAGCACGGATGAGATCTAAGTGTCTGAGGTGATAGCTGCCCTTGACTTTCAGCGGGTCTCAATTACCCGCATTCCCAGCCGTTCTCTGCGGGAGATGTTTTCCCGCTGGAGGGAAGGAGACGCAGCCACGACATTTCACTCTGGTCAGATGTTCCTCCTAAATGGATCGCAACAGCTGCGGTGCCCCGTAATGACATTAAAGTGGCTGCGCACCCTCAGTCGTCTCCCTCCGCACTTGGAATCTGCTTCTAGACATTTTCTGGCGATCCCATAGTGTTTTCTAATATCACATTTGCTTCTCTCCGCTGTCACATGCTGGGTGAGTCGAGCCTGAGGGCTTTTCACACTAAATATAGTCTTTTCAAATCTGTGACACTTGACAAATGGGTTAAAATTAAAGTCTTTTCTACATTTTAAGGGGAAATATTTAGCAGATTATGGACTGGAGTCCAAACAAATGCTGTGAGACCTTGAGTTAGGGGTCTGGAAACATCGTTCTCACTCCCTAACGACACGGTGCAGAGCCCGCAGCTAAACAGCAGTAAATCTGATGGAAACTACGTAATGGGCATGAACACGCCCGCAGAACATAATGAGTTTGCACAGACCCACCTGCAGGAGGGACACGTGGCAAAGTGATGGAAGTTATTGTCAGGAGCAGTCTAGTTTGTGACTCTGCTTCCCCAGACAACAGGAGAGGCTGCGAGCAAGGCTGCAGTTGGTGCCATTTATAATCTAAGTGCTCTCTCCTAATGCATTCCCCATTTCCTCCACGATCCCAGTGTCTCCCATTCCTCATTCCTCCCAATTGGATTTGAAGCCATGACTCTTGGCACAGTTGCAGAGAAACCCTTTTGCCTGTTCAGCTCTGTCTTGTGAATGAAGGCTGATGCTCTCTTACATGTCAGTGTCAGATTTACTTGATTAAATGTAGCATTACTTTAACCACATGTGACAGCTTGCACAGAGAGGATTTATGGAATGTATCCTGGGAATCCTTCCTCCATCATTAAAAATGGTGCCTGGTGTGAGGCCATCAGTCAGGAACCACGGTAGAGTTCTAGCTACAACCCTTGCAATGCTGGCTTAATTTATGATACTGTTAATAACAGCAGAATTGTTTAGAAGATAGATTATGTTATTGAGTTATTTTTATGAATATAGCTGATGTTCTGACTTGTATGGCTCATTTTTGGATGGCAATGTGCTAGATAACAGCTGCAAGCAAATGGGTCTAGAAAAATAGACAACTCTCTTGGGCTATAAAAACTCCAGCTCCTCAGTGCTGAGTGTGACCATCCAAACATCAATGGTGAATTACCACGGAGATCTAAAAGATGTTATAAAAGTTTAAAGTGTGACCCTGGCTCTTTGGTGAATGTTGTAATTAAAATAAAAGATTTATCAACAAGGGATTCAAAGTGAGTCAGGAGGTATTTCTCATCAGACAAAGTAACAAAGTATAACAATAAAGACAAAAGCATCAAACAGTGGATATTAAAATACACAAAGGGTCCTGCCCCTGAGCAAAGGACACCTCACTCTGGTATATTCTCATCAGTTGCACTGTATCTCTGCAGCTAAATTTAAACCCTGGGGTGAGTGAGATCAGCCTCTCTCCCCATCCCAGTGCCCAGCAGTTATGTTGACAAGATACTTAAGGAATCCAACCTTTTGAAAGATTTTTGCATTTTGTTTTCCTTGTCTCTTCAAGATTCTTCATTTGTCAAGGAGTCAGTCAGTTATTCCTTAAAGTTGGTGAGTAAATATAACGCATTAATCAAAAATTTTTTTTCATTGAAACTTTACAGATTTTTTTTGAGGGAGTTTATTTGCTATTTTCAACAGCAGATTGATTAATCCATCTTCCTCCAGTCCTATCTGTGATTTATGATTTGTTTTTGTAATGCATTTTGAATACCAGGTCTCATCAGCTAAATTATCCTTTTGGATCCTAACAAAGCATTAAATTACATGGTAAGAATAAAACAACTCTCTCCTTCCATCAGCTTGTGACTTACGTTCACTTTTATTTTTCTTTGGGGACAGGGGGTGGAAACAAATGGAAAGAGCCTACACATTCGCCTTCCTCAGAATCCTTCCACTCGAGGCACACTGTGCCTTGGGTGTTTGAAGCAGCACAGGGAAGGCTCCACTTGCACATCGAGTGAACAGATTTCTTCCATCACATGCTTGCATCAAGCTCTCCGAGGATGCTTGCAGTGTAGCAGCTCTGCCTCCTTACATGGTGCTGTCAGGGCACATGAACAGACAGAGGTGTTTTCCTGGAAGTCCTCAAAGTCCCCAGAGATTGCCTCTAAAGCAGGGGCATTGGCATAATCAAGAGTAAAAGGCACCCCATTCCTGTACAGATTGGAACTTGCCATTCTGACAGGTCTGTTTCATTGACTATGTAGGTGACTATGCCCACTGTGTCTCTGATGGCTAAGTGCGGCCATTTTAGTGCATTTTTCCTTTTATTCATGTGGATTTGAAATCTGATTGAGGGGCATTTTTTAAAAATTGGAATGCACTTTTTTGAGAATTAAGAAAAAGAAGATCCTTAAAATCAGATGCTGGGTCTACTCCTCAGCTTCATCTGTCTGCCTGTAACTTCCTCCATCTGACCTTGGAGATGAGAGGCTGAGAGCATGCCTGAGCTCCCTGTCACTCTCTGTCTCTGAGTCCTGTGCCCTGGTTTCCCCATAGCTGTGTGAACTGCCTTGACTCCCACAGACCAGGTGATGGTGGACCACTTCCCACTGCCCCAGAGGCTCTTCTTTACCTTACATATGCCCATATAATATATCTCTTTTATTTTGTGTGATTTTATATTATCATATAGGACCAACTTGATCCCAAAATTCATTTTGAGTGTCTATATTCTGGGATCTCCTGTAATTAATAGGATTATGTTAGTGGGAGGCTCAAGATACAAAGTGCACTATATGACGTATGATCATCTGAGGAAAGCTTGGAGATAAATAGCCTCCTTACAAAGCCTGGAGAGCCGAGGAATAATTTGTGGATAATTTGAAGAATTATCCAAAAATTGTTGGTGCAATTATTCCATAACTATACGTGATCACATTATTTCCACTTTATTAGTGGCAACTGGAAACTTGCAATGTGATGATTATTTCCCTTAAATATTAATTAGAACTATCACAGCAACCCTGCCACAGCCTGCAGGAGTGGCCATGCTGCTATCCTGCCTAAGTTCAAAGAGCTGTGGGATGGAGTAGTGCCTGGAACCCATGGGACAGTCACTGCCATGATTAACTCTGTCAACATGGCTGGGCCACAGTGCCCAATTTTTGGTCAAACACCAGTCTGAGTGTCACCATGAAGGTGTGATTTAGGTGAGATCCATGCTTTTACCAGTAGACTCTGAGTGAGTCAGATTATCCTGCACAATGTGTGTGGGCCTCAGCAGGTCAGGGGAGGCCATTAAAAGTAAAGACTGGAGGTTCCCAAGGAGGAAAGAATTCTGCCTGAAGATGGCCTTCAGGCTGAATCTGCAATGCTGACACTCCCGTGGGTCTCCAGCGGGTCTCCAGCCTGCCAGCCAGGCCCTGCAGATACTGATGGGCCAGACCAAACATCTGCACAAGATAATTCCTTAAAATATGTCAGTCTTTTCCTCCTTCCCTCTCTCTCTCACTCTGAGAATAATTATAATAATACATAGTATGTAATATAATGATAGAGTGTGTGTGTTGCTATTATATAATAAATATTATATTATAATATAATATTAAATATTACTAATATTATTTTATGTTTTATCCATTATAATATATAAGTATCAATGATATACACAGTCTTATTTAATATAGTATATACAACGCATATCACATATTACATAATATTATCATAATAATGTGTATATCATATATAAGATACAATGCACATATTTCACATGTCTGTGTGCACATGTGCCCACTGGCACAGTTCCTTGGAGGATCCTGTTAATACAGGCATGCATATGATCACTCACTTAGGAACACCGGTGGCCATCAATGAAGGGACTCACCTGGAGCAGGATTGCCATTTGGGCAGGAAGCCAGGTGGACCAATACCCAGGCTTCTTCCACTCTTTGAATTCTTGACAGAGCTCACCATTGCCTAATGTCAATAAGAAAGAGTCTATTCTTATCTGCCTCCCAGGTGAGCAGGTGAGAAAGGGGAGGAAGGACCTAGGGGAACTCCATGGTGTGCTCAGGTGTGCTCAGCCCCGTCCCTCACTGGCAGGCTTTAGAAGGGCTATCTGGGCACACAGGCTCTTCCTCCATGCCTTAGGGAGAGCAGCACCCAGGAGCAGCTGCCCTCTGCTCCTTGAGCCAGAGTCTGCTTTGTGCCACCTGGTGCATTGACACAGCCTTTATAATACCAGTGGGGTTATTTTGTCTCTTACCATTCACCTCGCTTATCTCTCAATCTACTTACAACTGTGTAGAAAACAATTTCCTTACAGCAATGATGACAATAATGCCAATAAGAATATGTATTTTTATTTCTGTTCTGCTAAGAATTATCCAAAAATTGTTGATGTAATTATTCCATAACTATATGTGCTCACATTACTTTCACTTTATTAGTGGCAACTGGAAACTTGCAGTGTGATGATTATTTCCCTTGAATATTAATTAGAACCTACTAATTCCAAAGTTAATTTTTTTTTAATGATCTCACATTCCCTCAACTTATAACATGAAAGCAACAGCAAGGAAATAAGATAAATTATATTTAGAAATTATATCATTGACTAAGATTCCTAAATTGAATCAAGTACATTCTACTGTGTTCCTTTACATAAAAATTATACAATAGGTATGACCTATCCTTTCCATGGAGGCTGCAGTGATGGCGTTCTGATGAGCTGTGCATTTAAGATAGAATTAGGTCCACGCTGTGTCCACATTACATCTAAATTCCAGTGAAGTGTTGATTCATTTATTATCTTCATATACAGTGTTTCTTAAGGGAAATGCTGCCTAAAAGCTCAGAAATATGTGAAAAGTGAAGGGATATGGGTGGAGATACATCGTACGGCATGGTAATATAGTTAATAACAATGTATTGTGTACTGGAAAATTGCTGGGAGAGCAGATCTTAAATGTCCCCCACCTCAAAAACTACATACAAATGTGAGGTGATAGATATGTTCATTAGCCTGATTTAAGTAATTCGCAATTTACAAGTACATTAAGACATCATGTAGGACATCATAAATACACTCAGTTTGCTTTTGAGTGATGCCTTACTGTAGCTGGGGGAGCAGCACACGGGATTCTGCTCTCTGATGTGTATGAGGCTGGTGTAAGAAAATATCCTCAGTCTGTAGCTGAGGCTTCACCTCTGTTGTGCCTGATCAAAGTTGTGGCAGCCTGAGTTCTGAGGCCTTCATCATGTGTCAGACCCAACTTGGTCAAGGCTTCATTCCTCTCAGCCACCAGTGGCCACAGCACACAGAAGTCTGCAGTTTGCCATTGGCTTTCCTGTCACTAGGCTGCAGAGCCAGAATGTGGAAGGCACCCATACCACAGAATTTGCTGATACTTCCTGACCAGCATCTCTGCATGGGCCCCTAAAGCTGAGGCCTGAAGCTTGCCTCATACACACATTTTCTACAACACAGCCCTTACCTGTAGTCAGGTCACTAAAGAACAACCGTTTGACTTTGAGGAAGGCCATATTCTTGTAGCTAGGTCATTCAACCATGTGTCTTAGGGCTTGAGATGTCATAGCTAAGCTAAAACAGAGAAACATGGGTCAACATGTGGTATTTGCCTCCCCAGACCACCAGTGTCAAAATGCCCTGCCCATCCATTGAGTCAAAGACCCAACCCCCCCGGGCACAGCAGGTGCACTGGTTATCCTCCTCTGCATTTTGCTGCATTCCTTGGTCCACATACCAGTTGTGCACTAGGGTGGTTAGAGGCACACTCCTGTCTCTGCATTCTAAAAAGTGTGGCTATCAAGACCACAGACCCCTTGGTTGACAAAATACAGCCATACTTTCAGTCTTTGTCTAGTTCTTTCCTAAAATTAGAAACTTCACTTGGAAAACAGATCATAATTTCTCTTGCTACTTGCGGATGCCATTCAAACAATTCCACCCTCTTTCTTCTGCATCCAGCTTCTCAGTCCAGTCTGTATTGCTGTAACAGAACACCTGAGACTGGGTGATCTATATAGAAAAGTGGTTTATTTATCTCAGGCTTCTGCAGGCTGGGAAGTTCAGGAGGCATGGTGCCAGCATCTGGCATGCTACTGGGGAGGACCTCATGTCAGTGGCACTGGCTACAAACAGTGGAAGGGGAGTGGGTGTGTGCACAGGGGTCACATGGTGAGGGGGAGAGAGAGAGAGAGAGACACTGAGGAAGTGTCTTTATATCAACATCGTTGACAGAAACAGTCAGTTTCTTGAAGAGCAAGAGCTCACCCTCACAGGTAGTTGTTAATCTTCCCTGGAGGGATCTGACAGACCCCTAAACACCTCTCACTAGGCCCCATGTCCCAACACTGCCACCGGCGGGTCAAATTTCAGCATGAGTTTTGATGGGAAAAACCATATCCAAACCATAGCATCCATTTGTTGAAATATTTATAGGGATTTGTTTACCCCAGACACTGTTTTAGCGTTGTGGGTGCAGAGTAACTTCTTAGAAAGCATTGCCTTCATAGGGTTTGTCCTTTAGCAGGGAGGGGACAATAAATAGAAATAAGCTATTGCCTAGACAATTACAAAGACAGTTTACCTGGAGGGAGGGGACAGTCTGTGCCTGGTGTGCACGAGGACTAGTGAAGAGGAAGAGCAAGGAGGGCAGAGGAAGGATATGGGATGTGGAAGACCATGGTGGGGGGGTCCTCTCAGGCCTTCTTAGCTTGTACGCAAGTGTGCGGGTGCAGAGCTATCACAGGACACTGTGCAGCGGAGTGACCACTCTGACAAGTCATCCGAGGATCACTCTCGCTGCTGGATGGAGAAGGTGCTGCTGGTCGAAGTGGAAGCTGGGGTCCCCATCAAACAAACAGCCCTTGCAGACAACAACCACAAGAGGAGGCGGCAGTGGAAATGGTGAGACTTCACTACACGGAATTTGTACTCAGAAGTGCAGGGAAGATGGAGTGTTTCCTGTGTTTACAGAAGTCACTGATACAGAGGCCATGGTGTATGCAGCCGGGGACACGTTTTTTTTTTTTTCTTTTAAAGTTTTTTTGTGATTATTATTATGCTATACCATGGTATTGTACATTCCCTGATATTGATGCATTCTATTCTATTTTTTAATTTCAGATTAATATGAGGGTATGAATGATTAGGTTACATTGCTTGTGTTTGTTAGATAATGAACAATTACATCACCATGTGAGAAAAAACACAATTAAATTCAAGTGGGGGGAAGGGGACCTGGTATGGAGGGAGGAAGAGAGGGGAGGAGGGAGGGGGGTTAGTGTGCTCCCTAAAAAGCATAATGTAAGGTTACATGGCACACCTCCCAGGTGAAGGGCTCAGCCACAACCTGGACTTTACCTAACACATGTGGAAGACTCTTGCTCAGGCTCTCAGTTGTACAATGTGGGGATGAGACTGTTCCATACACAGGCTCTATGGAGAACCAGAGCCTGGCACTGGCTCCAGCTCCCTCTATGCCCCAGACATTTTGTAAACACCAGCTAACAGTCAACACCCTGCTAGCCTGGGTTTTTAAAGCTTTAAATAATAAGTGAATATATAAATATAGATATAAATGTTTATTATATAAATAATTTTGGGATCCTGCATTTAGTCTGAGTTAGTTCCGTTGTGTCATTTGGTGCACACTTAATTGCATGCATTTTACATTTAACTTGATATATAAATACATCCTACCAATAAATGCACCAATTCTTCAAATCCCAACTCTTGGGTTAGATTTTCTTCCTAATTTTGTCCATCATAAAAGCACCTATTTCTTTATAAAATTTGCCTAAATCCCTCATTTCTGTAGATCAGTTTGTATTGTCCATCCTTCCTAATGTTGTCACCATCCCTCATTAACTATCAATGGAAAATGTCATTTTTGTGAGGCTTATCTCCTCCATCATATAATTAATTAAGAAGTTAATTAATAGCAGGCATGTTGCTGGCCTCTGCGACACTTCATTAAATACTTCCTTCCTAAAGACACTGTCATTTATTTTAGCCATTATTAATGGTCTTCTAACTTCAGTTCTTTCTAATGTCAGAACTCATATTTAACCTATGTTGAATTAATTTTGCAGGTGAAACTCCATTCAAATGTTATTGCATTAATTATTGATTTAAAGCATTGTATTGCCTTCTGGTATGTGGGCAGAGTTTGTTTTTAACTGCCCTTTCATTCTAGACACGTGAATGGCAATTAAAACTTTGCCAGGCACTTCCCTTCTTAGTTATTATTATACATTTTATAAATTTTTAATTTAATGTAATGAGCAAACTCCCCTTCAGTCATGCCAGCTTTAGTGGAAACTCCCACTATCCCCTCGGCTTCACAGAAACTTGCCTGCATCCTGGCCCATGCCTTCTCCTATATGTCTATCTTTCTCCTGTACGCATGCATGTGTAGGAAATTTTATATTTTTCCTCTTTCACAGGCTTTCCATCTCTGGAATTTGGGACAGTATTCTCCTGGTGCCCCCCTACAGGGCCAGGGCTGTCAGCCTGGGGCTCTGCTGGCTCCACTGCAGCTCTCACTGCACTGTGGGCTTTTGCCCTTTGGCTCTTACTCAGCACTCGGCTCAGAGGATGCCTCTCTGTGCCTCCCTGGTTGCTCTGATGTGGTAGTGAGAGTAATGGCTGGAAATGAGTCTCCTTCCTGCATCCTCTCACTTGTCCAGTTCTCCTCCCCATGGCCTTCAGCTTGGGCTTGGCCAGGTGATTTGCTTCTATCACTGGGACTTGAGTAACACAATACAATTCAGAGGCTTAAAGAGCGTCTGCTCACGGGCACTTGTTCTCCCTCCGCTTGGTTTGGGAATCCAATTGTCATGTGAAGAAGCCAGACCCAGCCTGCTGGAGCCGTGTGGCCCCACCAACAGCCCCTACCAACAGCCATGTGGAAGCAGAGCTCCCTACATCGCCCACCCCAACTAATCAGCCAGCTGAATAAGTGTGTCTGCATGGTGATGCCACCTGAGACCAAGGGCAGAACAGTCCAGATGAGACCAGTCCAATAAACTTACCCTCAAAATTAAAAACAAATAAAATAGTGGGTGGTTGTCTTGTGCCACTGAATTTTTCAAATTATCTGCTAATAGCCCGGTTTTCACTGGGACATGGAGGCCTCTCGTGGAGGCTACCTTTCCTCTCTCTGCCAAAATGAATGAAGTCCCTCACATCTCCACATCATCTTCTGTGTGTCAAACGGGGCTGAGCAGCATTGTTCCTCTCAAAACCTGCTTCTCCATTGTTCTCTGCCTCCCCTCCTCTTTGCCTTCTCTCCAACTTCACTTTTGTTAAACTGAGCTCTCTCCTCTATCTCCACGTTCTCCCACTGCACATACTCAATCCCAGACTCCCACATACCTCGCATAGCATGGCTTTCCTTAAATAACAGGTCCCTCATTCTGGCTGCCTACTACTCAGGTTTTGTTGACTTTTACAATTAACCTCTTTGAAACATCTGGCCTAAGTAATCACTGAACTTTTTAATTGACTCATTTTTTTTTAATTGGCTTCTCTCCCACCATGTAACAGAACTTGTTTTTTTTGTATCCCACAACAAGCCCTGCCAGGTGTATGCACAGTCCACACCCCTCATCTGCAGACACTGCAGCTCCGACAGAGGGCACGTGCTCTTTGCCATGACAGTCAACCCTACTGTTTCTCCAACGACTCATTTTCCCAGGTCCTCCCAGCTCTCCTGATCCTGTTTCATCTCTCTGGCTACCGCATGCCACTGCTGAGGGCCTCCCGACTCCCATGCCCAGCCCACACTTTCATCTGCTTCATCTTTCTGTTCTCTCTATTGACTATCTTGGCCATTCTCCGGGCTTTTTAGTATCTTACAATGTGTCTAATTTCTCTCTCCTCATCCAACACACATGTCTTTTGGATGTCCTTAAGGATGTGAAAAGTGCATGCCCCAAGGATAATTCTTTCATCTTACAATTCTGAACTCATTCTTATTCCGGATTTCTCCAATTTTGTTCTCAGGAAATGAAAAGCCCATCTACTCAACTATTTAAGCCCAAAACAGAGAAATAATTCTTCACACATGTCTTTCTCTCATTCCCAGTCAATTCTTCAACAAGTTTAATGATTTCATAATATTAAGAACATCTTTTTTGTAAGCTATTTAATCCCATCTGCTATCACATTTTCCAAATACACCGCCATCTCTGGGGGAACTGCTGCAGTGTCCTTCTTATTGAACTCAGTCTCCCCAGTGACTTTCTCCAATCTCTCCACTCAGACAATATAGCAAGAGCATTTGTTTTAATCAATTAATTGGACCATGCTGCTTCTCCTTAAAGTCTTCAAGGGATATTCATAAAACCAAAAGTCATTGCCCAGGCTCAGAAATTTCTGTGTCATTTGACTCCTGATGAACCCCCCGGGGTTTCTCCTACCACTACCCCTTCCCATTCTTCTCCTGCCATGTGACCTGCTTTCACACACAGTTTCTCCCCTTTTCAGAGTCTTCATCTTGGCAGTTGCCTTTGTCTGGAGCATCCTTCTCATCCTTTCGATGCTGGTGTAAAGGCTATTTTACCAGGAAGCTCTTCAGCCACTTTAGACTTGTTCATTATCTCTTATAGACCCTCTTTTTATGGGAAGAGTGAAGATACATTCTGCACAATGTGATGAAAACATTTGTGCATTTTTGGTGTGCTTTTTACTGCCTGTCACCCTTATAGAATACAAACTTCCTAAGATGAGAAGCTGTGTTTGTACCATGTACTGTTGCATTGTTGGTGCAGAGTGTGGCTCAGGCACATCGTGTCTTCTCCTTAAGTGACTGTTCAGTAAATAAAGCAAGGTACTGGGATTATAATGTCGGAAATGTGACTCAGGAAATACTGTGTGTCAGCAGCATTCTTTGCATTTGTCTCTCTCGATTTTCACAATAATTTTGGGGAGAAGTGTGAGTAATCTCTTTTGAAGGTATGGCCTCCTATCCAGTGCTTACTTGGGGGGCAGCAGCTCAGTACCCATCACGTCACATATGTTTTCTCAGTCTTTACCTGGCTTGGCTATTCTCATTTTACACACACAGCCTTAAAGAGATCGTATTAGTTATAGAAGTAAATGCTTGGTGATGAAGTGTAATAATCAAACTGAAAACATGGCCACACTCTGAAAAATAGCTGCATTGCCTTCCTTTCATAGAAGACCACCAGGACCCTGGATTAGTTTCCTGAGGCTACTGTCACACATCACCATAAACCGAGCAGGCCAAACAAGAGGAGTGCATCTGGTCACAGGTCTGGAGGCGGAAATTTGAAAATCACGGCATCAGCAGGGCTGTGTGCCCTCTGAAGTCTTTGGGGAAGTGTTCTCTGCTGTCTTCTCCCAGTGCTCTTCCTCTCTCCCTCCTAAAGACATCAGATTCAGCATCCACCCTGCTCCTTACTGATTTCGTCTGCAAATACCTTGTTCCAAATGAGGTCATGATCACAGGTGCACGAGTTTAGGACCCCACCATGTCTCCTCGGAAGGACACTATTTAACCCATGGAGGATCCAGAAAAGCAGACAATGCTCTGACGCAGAACCTGTTTTCAGAAGGTTTCCTTATCCTATTGGAGATCCCTCTTGTTACATCTCACACCAGGCAGGACTCACGGTTCATAGGCAGGTGCAAAACCCCCACTTATCCCTGATGTTTTCAGCCTCCAGAACAAGGCAGCCCTGGGACAAAGTTTGAAATTTTTTAGCTAAAGAAAGGAACAAAAGATTCAGGCAGAGCTTTTCCCTAGGTCTCCAGGCTACTCTTGCAATAGAACTTGGGATGTCAGTATTTGGGAATTCTCATTAATATCCCATAATAGGAAGAAGGAAAATTATGCATCAGGAAAAATTTGACATAGAACTCTCCAAAAATCAAAGCATAGAAAAACCTTGGAATCATTCAGGGTCTCTGTAGGAGAAAGATGGGCAAACTCCACTCGATTCTGTCAATGAAATGACCCAAAGCCCAACAATACCTGTGCTAGGAACAGACGGTCCCAACGGACAAGGAATCACCTGAGGCAGGAGGCAGGACATTTGCCTAAGTATCCAAAGAGTAATCAAAACACTATAGTAAAAGCTTCATTGCTGACCACCTCCCTACACTGACCACCTCCTTGAGTTGACCTAATCTTCATAGACCGTTGTGCACCACATGTATGTAGCAGTAAAGTAGGCTTAGTTCTTTATGTTGACCCATCTGTTACAGTCCCTTGGTGGTCAACTTATAAAGGTTATGAAGGTTTTGTTCTAACAAATGGTGGAGGCAGCTCCAGGGGATGCTCACCCTTTCATACATTTGTGATGAAAATCAGGCCCTAGAGATGGAGCCAAGAAGTTAGACTGCAGCTGGGGGGAGCATAGGATGTCAAAAATGAGAAGACAGAATATTAAAAGGGGGGTCTAAAAGGAGCTGCCAACATTAGGTATGAACAAGATGAGAAGAAATAGCTTTGTAATTATGCACACGTACTACAGACAAGAAGGAAAGCAGCTTAGCAGGTACACAACAATTAGACAATCTGTCCTTTTGTACTATATGTGTATATATATATACATATTCATTCCAAGTAAAAGAGAAAACTTCTTAATAAATCCTTAATTTAAAAGTATAAAGAAGACATAAATTACATAAGAACAAAGATAAAGTTAAAACAGCCTAAGAAAATTAAACAGGAGATGAAAAGGGAATTCATAAGAAAATAATTTGAAGACCATGAGTTAGAAATAAGTTAGAAACATTAAACGCCAGACCAGACAAAGCTTAAAATTGAAATACGCACACCGCTTGGATTAATCCCAGGAATAAAAGACATAAAACAAAAGGTGAAAAAATAGGGAAAGGATATTTTAAATGGAGGATAATTCAGATATTTCAATTAAGTTTAATTCTGTTAGATGGAGTCAATCCAACCTAAGTTTCATTTAAGTCTTAAAGTAAGTCAGCAAATGAATGAAAGGTAATATGTTTTTAAAGTATAATCAAGAATTTTGTCCCTAAAACAAAAGAATGATTACATCTAAAAATCAAAATAGACCCATCTATAAATAATTCAATATTCAATCATATAAGTAATTGAACTTCAAGAATAAGCATAGCGTTCTTTGGACCTACAACCAGAAATGACGTCTTCAGGAAGAAGATACCTAGACTGAGCTGAGAATATTCAAGGTAGCTTTGCATTCCTTAAAAATTTACCTCCCTTCATAGTGTTTGGTGTCTGAATGCAACTATAGGAAATCACAGAGTGTGCTCGCCATTGCCATTACCCCGGTTGGCCGCTTGGTGCCTTTGACAATATCTATTTGTTTATCTATCTATCTACAATCATATCTAGCTATCTTACTTATCTATACTTATGTCTGTCTATGTATGTATGTATGTATGTATGTATCTATCTATCTATCTATCTAACACTGTCTTTGTCTGCAGTTCATTTTAGTATCTACATTCTAATTTATCTTTTTTATCAGCCTCTCTGCTGTGTCTCTCTCTCCATATTGTCTCTTTCACAGAAGAAAATTAGATCCAGTGGGCTTTGAAAGACCTCAGCTTTCTTCCTCTAAACATGTAGATGTTTGGCAGCTGTGGTATCCTCAGGACACTTTGCTCTGTTGGCTGCCCGGCTTCACGGAGTGCTACCGTGTCTCCCTGGCTCCTATATCTGACAGAGCAAATCTTCACCCACCCTCTGCAATCTGGCTGAAAAATATCTGTCATCTCATTCCTGCCTTTTCCTTTTTTTGCCTTCTGCCTCACTCTACCTCACCCTCATGCTCCCGTCCTCCTTCCAAATCACTCCACTTCAAAAGGCCCCAGCACATCTTAACCAGGATGGAGTTGACACACGTTCTTCTTAGTGAAGTATCACAGAATGGAGAAGCAAGAATCCAATGTTTGCAATACTAATATGAAGCCAGCAGATGATCTAATACACACCCACATAGGAGAAAAACTCAAATCAGTTCAAGGTCATGACTTCACGAAAACTCTTTTCACCCTTTTTGTGTGTCTCTTATATTCATTGTATCTTGTTTAATTACACAGTATTAGTTTCTATACTTCATATGGCAAGGGGAAACTTGCCCTTTCTCCTTGAAAGTTCACTAAAAGATGAACTCACAATTAAGGCTAAATAATAAGAGAAAGGTTGATTTACCATGTGCATGGGGAGAGACACAGAGTCAAAACCCAATATCTCAATGAAGTTCGGATGTTTTTGCACACCCCTATTAGAGGGGAGGTGTAATAAATGGTTGCTAGGGAGGATGAACGGACAGGGGAGACAGATTGATGTACATTAACCTGAGAGACAGGTGTTGTGTTTAAGATTATTTGGGCCAGGGCTGGGTGTGTTCTTCGTCTTCTTCCCTGCAATGTATGAAGACAAGGGGGACAAGGTAGGGGATGTTTAGAGCTAAAGTCCATCACAGTGGAGGCTGCTTGTGGGCATCACTAGGAGTTTGTTGAGTTGGGTGAATCCAGGGAGATTGAGTAACAGTAACTGTATTGCAAATCTAATGTATGAAAATTCAACACTCCAAATGAGGTTCGCAGCCTGTAAGGTCAGAGTCCTTTCTGCTGTGCTGTGCCATCTCACAGAAAGCAAACTATTTCTTAGTATTTTGTGGTCTCTTGTCTGAATACAATTCAAATACAAGCAAAGGTCAGTAACAAATGGAAACCATGTGGCATGGGGAATGAGTCACACTCAGTGCAGAGAGGCTCGGGGCACCCCAGGCAACAGCCGCTGTGCCACACGGTCTGGTCTGCTCCACACAGAGTGAGCTCTTCATGAACTGCATGGATTCGAGCAGGAAAGGTGTGTGCTCACACACTGCTCAGTGTCTTCATGCTTAAGGAGTTCGCAGGTGTTTTATTGCCCATAAATGGCAAAAATATAATTTTAGTGAAAGTTCATGTCAATATCTATTGAGTTATAGTAGCCATGAGATTTAAATCTCCATCTGATGAAAACAAAAATTAGTTCTGAGTGATAGACATTAGAGTATTCAGAATAGTTTTCAACAAAGATGTGCTTACTGAGAAGGTAAGAAAATGAATTCAAAATAAAAAGGGAGAAAAGAAGGAATAATTCTGGAATATTTGATAATTATTTCTGATTTATCAAAATAAATAGGCTTCTTTCCTTCTTTTGATGTTCTTATTTTTGGTGACTATCTTATATCTTTCATTTGCTTCCTAATATTACTTCCCTCCACCACAAAATCTTTTTATTAGCCAATATTCTGGTTTGCTATGCAATTGAGCAATAGACCTTTGCTCTGTTGCAGAAGCCTATGTCATTACTGAAGCGTTTGTTTTTAAAACTATTCTTATCACCCTTATATTTGATGCCCAATGAGGTTGTGAAGAGAAAAGTAGTGATTTATCCAGATATATAGATTTCTTTTCACTCTAGAACTGGGAATAAGTTTTCTTGTATATTTTCATGCTTTAGGTGGTACGTCAAGAGGGTTTCAGTAAGCTTAGGTTCAAAGCTAGATTTCAACAGATGCTTTCTCAATGATATCCCAAAAGTTTCCAAACACTTTAGAGCTATTCATTCTGTATGGTTGTTAAAGCTTTGTATTCCACACAGATTGTCAGGTAGATTAAGGGAGATGCAGATCTGTGGAAAAACAGCAAAACAGGACACACTGACCGAGTCTGAGCCCCAATGGCCTCATGAGAACAGTGCAGGGTAGAAGCAGCAAGACACTGCCCCCTGCCACCAGCTCACTGCATGTCAGCACATTTATACTTCTGTGAATGCATGATAAGCTCATTCGTCTTACAAGGCAGTTATCAATACTGTCTCAGGACAGAATCTAAAGCCCTGGGCACAAGAGTTTGGATGTAATGGGCATTCACCAAATACTGTTTTCTGTCTGCTATTCACGACCACTGACCCTCTCAGAGTTAATATGTGAACAGTGTGTCATTTAGACCTTTTGGAAAAATTCACATTTTAATATTATCTTATTACTGTCATACTGTTTACATAAATAGCCCTGTGCATATTTATAATGTGAAGGTCTTGCTATATCAAAATTCTCAAGGCATTAATTTTCTGAGAACAAAAATAATGAGTTTGAATATACAAACGAGAGTTTAAGGCTGAATTTGTTAGTGGTAGTGGAATATCTCCATAAATAGCTGCTGAATGAATAAATAGTAAATAAATATATACATTTAAATTATATTGTTAATATTTGGGGAAAAGAGTAAAAAAACTGGTAAATAATCATCTTATTCTTTCTACAAGTCACTTAAGCTGAACCTACCCGCCCCAGGTCCTGATGTCAGAGGAATCCCAAGTAAGGGGCAGGTGGACACCTCTCTCTGGCCAGACGTGTCTATGCTTACCTTCCAATAAAGTGACAGAACGTGGTCTTATCGTTACTTGGGGATCAGTCTCATTGGTTGGTTCTGAATAACATAAGAATGGGAAGTATATTGATACCATGAGCTGTGAGATGTCTGGAACACACTCCACGGATGCTGTTATGGAAGAGGAGTAAGTGCTAGAACTAATAAATTAAATACCTATTGTGAGCCTGTGCGTGTTAGTCTTAGCTACTTAAGCAAATGCAAAGAGGGTCTCTGTGTGCCTTGAGTCTACTCTTGAGTCGAAAAAGTGGCTCTTTAAAGACAAGTCTCACTTATAAAGCCATTTACACCTTCTTTTCCACATTTGATTTCAAATAAAATAAAGGCAGCCTTTTATGCTTGACCATTCAGAAAGAGTAAATGAGCAGATGGTTGTAATTGTATTGTCTTTTTCCTGGAGGATAGATATTTGCTAGTAGTATTTCACTTCATTATAAGCTTCTAAAGTTTATTGGAGTGAGTTCTTTACAAAGCAGATTTTAAGCATCTAACTCATCAAATGAAAACAACATTTTGTCTTTTAAACTCTCTCATCAGAAAACCCTTTCTCCATATGTTTACTTGGTTGACTGAAATTTAAGCTCTAGATATATTATACATATTGATTATGAATATACTGGGTTGTTTCAAAGTACTGAGTTTTTATGTGACTAAACCCCGTGCCTAATTGGTAACACACACTCCCTGAAAACTAAACGTAGTTACCACTACCACTTTCATTAATGGGCTCTATTTTTTAAATTGATTATTATTTGATGTGCTTCATTCATAAGATAGCCTATAGAGTTGGTTGGTCAATTCCACTAAGAATTGTGGCATAAATTTCTATGTTATTCCTTAAAAGCAAAACCATTTTTTGGAGAGAAATGGTTTGGAGAGGAACAATACTCCCAGATAAAAACAATCTCTTCCCTAAATTCTCCAGGAGTAAAGATGGTTGTGGACACCATTTCTGACTAGTGAGGTAGAATAGAAACCTAGGACATGTCATAACCTAATTAAATTTTGGTCTTAAAAGAGCGTTACTCGTTTAGAAGATTTAAGAATAGATGTCAGTCAAACCTTAATTCCTACAGAGTTGTTTTTTTTTTTAAATTTTCTGTGCTAATTTTGTATTCAAATGGAGTTGTGAGAAGTATAGACAGAGACTCCATGGAGTCTCTGTCCAGTTTACCCCAAGAGTAACCTCTTACATCACTGGTGTAAAATGTCACAGGAAATTAACAGTGATAGCCTTCATCCACTTCCTTTAGATTTTACCAGTTTTACCAATGCTCCTGTATGTGCTTGTGTGTGTGCACTTCATTCTATGAAAATATTATCTCATGTGTAGACCTGTGAGCCGTCAATACCGTCAAGATGCAGAATATTCCATTTCGTACATTTCTCATGCTACAATTCTATGGGTCAGCCATGGCCCTCCTTTCCCACCTCCCTAATAGCTGGCCATCACTTAACTGTTTTCAACTTTATAATTTTGTCATCTTATGATTGCAGCATCAATGGAATCCTGTAGTGTATACATATTTAAATTGTTCTTTTTTGCTCAGAATCACTCCCTCAAGCTTTTGTGTATATCAGTCCGTCCCCTTCACTGCTGGGAAGAACTGCAAAGCACAGAGTTTCCTTAGTTTGTCTCAACTCCTCCCCACTTGAAAGGAATTCGGTTTGTTTCCAGTTACAGCTATTAGAAATAAATGTGCACAACACATTTTTATATATGTTTCCTGTGTGAAGCGAAGTTACTTCCCTGGGATAAATGCCCATGTGTATAAGCACCAGGTCATGTTGGTGAGAACTACCACTATCTTTTTCAGAGATGATGTGCCACATTCATTGTAGCTCAATGAGTAAATAGAAGTGACCCAACATCTCCACGTTCTGACCAGCATGTGGTGTTGTTATAAGTATTAGCCACTTGACATGTATGTAATGATACCTCAGTGTGATTTAAATTTGAGTTTCCTGAATGGCTAATGATTATTTGTTGTCTGTATATGCGGGTTACTATGAAAGTTTTGAGATACTCAAAAATCTGTAAAATATGCACAGATGGAAACACATGAAGCCCTCCCAGCAACACAGATAAACCAAGCAAGCAGAAAATTGCATGGCTGAATCAGAAAGGATGCTGCTGGCTATGCTTCTTGGAAGCAAAATAATGGACCATAACATGGTTTGTCTCAAAACTTTTGTAGTGACCCACTTCATGTCTCTTGCCCATTCCCTAACTGGACTGTTTTTGCTGTTGAATTTCGAGTGTTCTTAATGTATTCTCAATGTAATTGCTTTGCTATCTATGCACTTTTCGAATACCTTTCTTCTCACTTGGGGTCTGTCTTCATCACCCCTTCACAAATGCTTTCACACAGCAAACTAGGCCTTAGGAAGTCTGGTTGACCAATTTTTCTTCTTGTGGGTTATGCATTAGTGTCAAGTCTAAAAAGTTTTCACCTAGAGATACAAAACTTCCAGAGATTTTTCTTCTTCTTATAAAATGTTATAGTTTTCTTTATAGTTTTATCAACATATGTCATCCATTTTAAGTTAATTTTTTACTTAGGTTTCACTTATGTCATTAAGTTTAGATTGAATTTCATTGTTTTGCCTGTAGTTTTTCCGTAACTCCAGCACCATTTGTATAAAGAGCAATCCTGCATCTCCGTTAAAAACCAAGTTGCTATTGTCTATAAGATTTGGTATGATCTGTTTTTTTAAATTATCTTTTATTTTTATTTATAAATATTAGTTGTCTATTTTTTTAGACTTTAGAAAAAGTAATAAGAAGTTAACTGATGACTCCATACTGAACCCCAGAGTCAAAGCATTCTATGATAGACATACTCTTATCTGACAATGTGAATGTTACTTTTTTTGCATCATCATCATTATTATTAATGCTCAATTAAAAAAAATAAGTTGGCACATTTCTGTGAGTTTACATGGGACCCTTATTTCTAACATTAATGTATGTTTTTATTTCTATTCAACTAACACATTTTCCTGATTATTATGACTGTACGTGAACCCTTCATATACAGTAGAATGATTTGTCCCAGTTCATTTTTATCTGGCAAGGTTTTATTTTTTTAAGCTTTTTTGAGTACATGACTCTGTCCCTGCCTTTTCACATAAATTTTAGAATAAGTATGTCTATAAAAACCTTGCTAACATTTTGATACTAATTGAATTAAACTTGCAGAGCAGTTTGGAGCAAATTGAGACCTTCACTACATTGAATTCTGAAACTTACAGAAATAGCATGTGCCACCATTTATTTCTGTCTTCTCTGATTTGTGTCATCGAATGTTTATAATCCTTAGTAGTAGATAGTACAAATTGCACCATGCATTTATACCCACGTGTTTTCATTTTCTTGGGAGCGATTATAAAATTATACTGTTTTTTTAATTTCAGTGGTCACATGTTCTCTATGTATAAAAATGTGATTATTTTGCATGAGTTAAGTTTGTAGCCAGTAAACCAACCAATCTTCTTATTAGTTCTAGAAGTTTTTTAGTAGAGCTCTTGAAGGGTTTCTTGGGTTGTTTTTTTTTTTTTCTTTGAGCTAATGTTATTTACAAATGAAGATAATTTTTTTCTTCCTTTCCAATCCATATGATTTTTTTTCCTTGCCTTGATATGCTGTCAAGAACTTCAATACTAGGTTGAGGAAGTGGTAAGAGTATGCCTTCTTTCCCCCCAATCTTTGTGTGTAACACTACCTTTCATCATTAAATCATATTTTCTGTGGTTATTAAAGATATTTTTTATGTTAAGGAAATCCCTTTTTCCAGCATACTGAGAAATTTAATTTCATTTCATTTTATTATGTTTGCATTTTTTGATAAATTTCAATATTAATGTACATACTTTTTTATTCTGTTGGCAAAACTATTCAGTTTGCCAGTTTTCCTGCTCAGTTTTGGTTGTTTGTGGTTTCAAGGAATTGGTCTGTGCATTTCTACTAAGTTACCAAATAAATGACATAAAGCATTTATAGTATCCTCTTTTTATTGAGTATCTATAGCAGGATCTTTATCAGGATCTATAACACTGTCTTACATTGCATTTCTGACAATGATTTCTCTGCTCACTTTTTGCATTTGTTAGTATAACTAGAGTTTTATCAATTTTCTTGAGAAAAAAGCTTTGTAGTATTGATTTTCTCTGTTGTTTTCCTGTTTTTTTTTAAATTTCATTAATTATGCTAACTTTCATTCTTTTTTTCCCTACTACTCTTAGTATCTGTTTTGCTTTTCTTTTTCTATTTCCTAGTTTTTCCATGGGACGTACTTATTTCTTTGGTATCTTTCTCTTTTTCTTTTTAAGTATAAGCACCGAGTGCAACTAAAAAATCCTCGGCACTGCTTTGGCTGCTTCCCATATACGTAATACAATGTATTTTGATTTTCACTAAGTTCTGTTTTTGTTTTTGTTTTAATCTTTTGAGAATTTTTCCCATAACCTGTGGTAATTTGGATGTGTGTTGGTTAATTTCAAGTGTTTATTTTGCTGTTCCTTTTTCCTGTTACTAATTTCTAGATTGATTCCACTGTGACCACAGAGCATCTGTATGATGTCCAGTCTTTGAGCATTTTTTTGTGAAACAGGGAATTTTTTAGCTTGATAACAGTTGCCTAGACTTTTGAAAACAAATGCAGCATGCGCCTGCTGAGGCTGGGTGGGCTACTCTACCCCTGTGTGGGTGTCCTGTGGCTGACCCCCTCGCTCCAGTGCTCTGCATCCTGGCAGGTTTCCTGTCTAGTTGTTCCATCAAATGCTGAGAAGCTCCTGTTACTGTAGATTTGCTTGTTTTCTCTTTTCGCCTGTCAGCTGATGTTCACCTAGCTACTGGGCCCTACGAAAACCACCATGTGTAAAAATCACCTGCCAACTATTCACCGGGGCAGAGGACTCTGTTTTCCATCTGGTCCCACAAACGCTTTAGCAGAGACAGTTTTGTTTTTGTTTTTTTCTATTTATTTCCATTCATGTTTGGTTTGAGTTAATTAGATTTTGCCAAAAAAATATTTCTGATCCTTTATTCCACCATTTTCCTAGTCCTTTGGCTAGAGGAACAGGCTTTCTGGGAACCCTTTTTTGTATATGTCTGACTGTCTATTCCAGTCTGAAGGCTTTGGTAGCCCCTGTCTTGAGACTCGTGCGTGGCCCAAGACCCTCAGGTAACCCGTCTTTCTCTCCCCACTTTTCAGAGCCTTTCTGTGGCCTGTTTCATTGTCTCCAGGGTTTCTCATTTATAAGAGTGAAGACAGGAGGGGAATGAAGCTCCTCCATCTTGACCCAAATAACTATTTTTTAAATGATTCTTTGCTAGTCCACATTCTCCCTAGTCTTCTGTTTCACAGGTTAGGGTTTCAGCTATAATGACCACATGATGCCCTGTGATTCTGCACAGCTGACTTGCTCTCTTCCTTTTCAGTATTTCATTTGGTGCTTTCTCCATTGAGCTTGTTTATAATGGCTTCTTTTTGATCTCAACTTATACTAATCAACTCATACCATGTATATTATTTGTTCAAACCTCTCTTTAAAGATATAAATTAGTGGAGTTACATTATCTTCCTTCCAAGATATTGTAGACAAGAGTTTTAGCAAGTCTTTCCCTCTGCAGAAAGAAGCATTTGCTCAGACTAGCCTCCAATATAATTTTCTTTATCACCTGCCACTGAGCATGAAGCCGGGCTTCAAATTTTAGGTTTCTACTACAGGAACACAAATTTTCAAAAGCCAACATTTAAATCAATCAGGTAACAAAAAGTTTCCCAAACTTCTGTGGCTGGAAAACAATACACATGATTTCTTTGTTAAAATTCCAAAATAATAAGGGAATATAAATGTTTTTCATTACATGGCTAGCTTTTGTAATGCTTGAGTCACAGTTATAGTGTGTCCTTCACCCAACCCATATTCATTGGTCCTATTAGATAGATTTTTGTCTCTTATCCCCTTCCCCCCCAGGCTTGATTACCACTGAATTTTACTTCCCTCTGAATACATGTGTACTCATTGGTTAGCTCCAATTTAACAATGGGTCCTTTTTGTGTTTGTTTTTTCCAGACTTGAGATATTTCACCTAGAAGAATTATCTCCAGTTCCATCTGAATTGTTGTAAAAGGCATTAATTCATCCTTTCATATGGCTGAGTAGTACTCCAAAGTATACATGTACCACATTCTGTTAATCCACTTATAAATTGATGTGAACTTGGGTTGTTTTCACATCTTTGAAATTGTGAACTGTGCTGTAATAAACATCCAAAGGCATCTGTGTCTTTGATAGAAATACTTCTTTTCCTTTGGGTAAATATCTGGTAGTGGGACTGCTGGATTAAATTGTAGGTCTACCTTTAGTTCTTTAAGGAATCTGCATACTGTTTTCCCTAGAGGTTGCACTAATCTGCAGTCTCATCAATACTATATAAACATTTCCTTCTCTCAGCATATGTTGTTTTTGGACTTTTTAATAAAAGCCATGCTAACAAGGGTAAGATGATATCTTGCTGTGGTTTTAATTTGTATTTCCCTGATTATTAGAGTAGTTGAGCATTTTTTCAGAATCGATGTTAAAATGTCTACACTACTCAAAATGATCTATGGATTTAATGCAATCTATATCAAAATACGAACATCAACTTCACAAACCTAGAAAAAAATAATTCTGTACTTTACTTGGAATCATAAAAAAACCCAAATTGCCAAAGCAATGTTACCCAAAAAGAACAAACTTGAAGGCATCAAATCACCAGAATTCAAACTATATTACAAACCTCTAGTAACTAAAACACCATGGTTTAGTATAAAAATATAGACTAGGCCAGTAGAACAAAACAGGGAACCCAAACATTGAACCATCTACTTTCAGCCAACTGATCTTTGACAAGGCAGCCAACAACGCACACTGTGGAAAGGAATCCCTATCAAAAAATGGTGCAGGGAACCCTGGGTAGCCACATGAAGAAAAGGAAATAGGACCCCTGTCTCTCACCACTCACAAAAACTAATCCAAGACAGAGAAAAAACTTAAAAGGAAGGCATGCAACTATACGAAGTCTAGAGGCAAATGTAGCAAAAACTCTTCTAGATATTGGCCTAGGAAAATAACTTATGATGAAGGCCCCAAAAGTAATCACAGCAACAACAAAAATAAGTAAATGGGATTTGATTGAGCTAAAAAGCTGCTGCGCAGCTAAGGTAATAATCAACAGTGCAAACAGGTAACCTACAGAATGTGAGAAAATATTCAAAAGCTATCCACCTAATAAAGGGCTAATTACCAGAATCTAAAAAGAACTCACACAAATTGTCATGAGAAAAAGGCAAATCATTTCTTTTTGTTGCTACGTACCAAAAATAGAGCCAGGTGGATGCAGTAAGCCCCCTCCCAAGAGTCCTTTCTCTTGTTGTGGCAGAAGGAGGAGTGGATGGGAAGCACGTGCCAGCTCTTCAGGCTCTAACCCCAAAGGGATACAGGTTACATTTCCTCACACATTGTCCTTCACACTATGTTTGGGTGAGAAATTTCAAGTCTACCACGTATCTGTCAGAGGAAAAAGTAAACTGCTGTGATTAGTGATTTCACTTCCTCAGTAACAGAATGAAATGGCTCCATTATCCAGAGAAGTTGTACTTCAAGCTGGACGTGATGTGTCAATTGAAACTTTAGGGCTGTTGTGCTGGGGTTACAGTAGCTTTGTACTGCATCTGGGAACAAGGGTGACTGTGAGCACTGGCTAACTACAAGGGGTCAAGCAGGGTGTAAACTCTGCTAGTTGTTTGAAAAAATATTCTGTTCTGGTTTCTTTTGAGTTAAAGAAGTACCATCCTACTTAATAATAGGAGAAGGGGTGATTATGTGTCCTAGCATTAGATGGTGGTGCATCTGCAATCATCATTATCTTGATGAAAAGGTCTAACAAGATTATACTTTTCTCCATATACTTCTTTTTGTCTGGAAACAGAACAGTCATGTGTGATCACGAAGATGAAAATAATATTTTCTGGGGCTGGGCGTGGTGACTAATGCTTATAATCCTAGGATTCTGGGAGGCCAAGGCAGGTGGATTGCTTGAGCTCAGGAGTTTGAGATAAGCCTGAGCAAGAGTGAAAACCTGTCTCCAAAAATATTCAGGTGTTGTGGCAGGCACCTGTAATCCCAGCTACTCAGGAGGCTGAGGCAAGAGAATCACTTGAACTCAAGAGTCTGAGGTTGCTGTGAGCTGTGACACCATAGCACCCTATTGAGGGTGACAAAGTGAGACTCTGTCTCAAAAAAAGTGTTTTACTTATAGCCCATCAGAAATACAGATAAGCCTGGGAACATGGCAGTGTTTCAAAGCCACGCATTTACTCCTAGCCTGCCAAATCGAGACATTTATTGACATGTGAAAAAATGAGAATATAAATGATTCAGCCACCTCATCTCGATTTCAGTAACATGCAGCAGCTTGTAATCTAAGTTAACTGACAAAAATATTAAAAGTCATGTCTATCTAATATAAAGTCCACCCAGCAATATAAATATAGAGATAGAATCTCTCTAATATGCCTGTCTATATATCTAGCTATCTAGCTATGGGAAGGAACAGAGACAGAACGGAGAGACAGAGATCATGTAAATTATCTGAAATCAACAACTAGAAAATGGCAGAACTGAGAAACAGAGATTACAATTCACATCTACATGGTGACATATTCTTTCCGTTACATTTAAATGCTTGGTGGAATTTTATTGTCAAAACCCTGCTTCCTATTTTTCCACTGAAAATTTTCCAGAAGTATTTGAAAAATTCTTCCTTATCTTCATCCCCATCTCTCCCATAGTTTTCAAGAGCTAAGTATTAAATATCAGAGAAGAGAGGAGGTGAATACACCGTCCAAAAATGCAGCTATTTCCAAGATAAAGGCCATTAAACATTGGTGTCAATGAGGATTTCTAAGCCTTGTATATATTCCTGGCACCATGCTGGATAGGGAGTAAGCTGCCCTGGGAGGATGTAGGCTGACTAATTATTTTGAACATTATTTTATCTAATCATGTACATTTTCCACATAATCATCTTACTGGCCGAAGGTGTCAATGATTATTATTAGGATTACACATTTTAGCTTTCATTCTTTTTTTTTTGTTTTGTCTCATGAATAAAAGAAGTGAGGAAGCTAACTTCCTTATGAGGGTTGGCCACCCACAAAGGAATATTTTAAACATTTCTCCTGTAAATACTGTGATAATTACAGTACTTTTTAAGACTGTTTACCCACTAAAGGAAATTCATATGTATTTTAGATTGCTACATGTATCAAAAATACATGTATGTATTTTTCTTAATTTATAAAATTTATTTTTAGGGTAGTTTTAGGTTCACAGCAAAATTGAATGGAAAGTTCATGTTTGTATACATGACGAAGGTTTCCTCTTATTATCCTATTAATAATTTCTCTTCTGCTGCTTATTTTGTATTTAATTTTCTCTTCTTATTCTAGTTTGATAAGGTGGGAACTTTGACGGTGCTGATGGTGATGCTGAGTTGGGGCACACTGGTGCCCATTTTCTGCCTCTGGATCTGCCCATTTGGGGGAGAGGGATGTGGAACTCTCCATCTGTAACAGTGGATTCATCTATTTCCCATTTGGTTCTATCAGTTTTTGCCTCATGCATTTTGGTATTCTTTTTTAGACATATGCATATTAAGGATTGATGTATCTTCCTGAAATATTTGCTCCTTTATTATTGCATAATGCTCCTCTTTACCCCTAATATATGGCATCCCTTGATGTGACGTCTTCTCCATCTGAAAAGTAACACAGCGACTCCCACTTGGTTTTTGTAAGTAATTGCATGGCATATCTTTCTTTAGCCATTTATTTCCAGTCTATCTGTGACTTTCTATTTAAAGTAGGCTTCCTGTGGAGAACATCTAACAGAATCCTGTTTTTCATCTTATTCTTTCTTATCATTGATACACTGAGACCATTGATGTTTGACACGATTATTGGTGTAGTTAGATTTGCCCCTCCCATAATAGTCGTGGTTGTCTATTTGTTGCCCTTTACAATGTTTACCCTAGTGTTTGCAAAATATGAATTTACCACTGATCCAAGTCCACTTTTAGAAAACCCTATACCACTTACAGGTAGTACAAGTACTGTTAATACAACAAAATATTTCTGATTTCTCCCTCTGACCCACTGCATTATTTTTTCATTCATTTCATGTATATATAAACATACTACATATGTATATATACACATGCAATAAAATAAATTACTGCTATTATTATTTTGAACAAGCATTTATCTTTAGATCAGTTAAGAGAAGCCAGTATCATTTTCCTCCTGTGTGAAGAATTCTTTCACATTTCTTATAAGACAGATCTGCTGGATACAAATTACCCCAATTTTTGTTTCTCTGAGAAATTATTTCTCTTTGCTATGGGAGAATAATTCTAGTGCTTTTTTTCTTTTCTCTCCATGCTTAAAATATTCACTGTACCCTGTTTGCTTGCGTTGTTTTGGGGATGTGTCATGTTGTTCCTCCACAGATGAAGTGTTCATTTTCCTCTGGCTGCCTTCAAGATCTTTTTCTTTACCTTGTCATCGGAAGCCTAGATATGATACACTCAGGCGAGACTGTTTGACGTTTACCCTGCTCGGGGTCCTCTGAGCTCCCTGAATCTGTTTTGGTGTCTGATGTGAAGTTGGGGAAAGTCCCAGTCACTGTTTCTCCCAATGTTACTTCTCTTCCCTTCTCTCTTTACCCAGTACTCCACTTGTGTGTATGTTACAACCTCCGTTGTTATGCCACAGTTCCCGGGGATTCATCTGTTTTCTCTTTTGGTTTTCTGTAACCCTGGCATGTCAGTCTGGAGTGCCCGGGCTCTGGGACCCTGGAATGATGACCTTGAGTGCCCCGACGCCCTCTCCCACAGTGCCAGCCCACCTCTGCGCCTGCCAGAAGCTTTCTGCATTTTTGCACAGTGTTCTTGGTCTCCAACTTATTTAGAATTTTCGTCCTTCTGCTTCTGTCATCGGTCTTAATTTTCATGTTGTCTAGTTTTTACATTAAAGCCCTTCGCACACTTGTTACAGTTTAAAAATTTTTGGTCTCATAACTCCAACACCCCCATCATGTCTTATGGTTGTTCCATCTATTAAGCTGTGTTCTTCTATTTTTTTTTTTAATTTTTCTCTCAGTATGCAGGGGTGTCCAACCTTTTTTACTCCTCTGACACATTGGAAGAATAGGAGTTGTTTGGGGCCACACATTAAATTAACAAAGACCAAAATAATAATAATAATAAATTAACAAACACCAGGGAAAGCAAAAAAAAAAAAAAAAGTGCTCATGAAGTCAGCATGTGGCTTGCTCCTGACAACCAGACCCACAAGTTGAGTTAAAGCTGTGTAGTCCATATGCCCACAATGAGCATGGGAAGAGCCACCCAGGGCGCTGGCTGGGGGCTCAGGCCCAACAAGCTGACGCCCTGGCCCGCACACCTCTCATGAGCTCCCATGGGTTTCCCTCCTGAAGGCCAGAAAGCCGCCTGGGCAGGGCTGAAGTTGAATATTTTCCTTCTCCAGGCGGGCTGTGCTCTGGTAAAATAGTGTCTCCTGAGCCAGGGCCTTCTTGGTTATGAAGAACAGAATGCTCTAGAGTATTTAATAATGGAGACTTTGTATCTTTTATATTAACCTGCATGGAGCTGAGGGACATTCTACCCAGTAACACGGGAATGGAAAAGGGAGAATGCAGCGTCCTCAGTGCTAACATGAAACAGTAGATGAACAAATACACACACAAGAGGAAAATGCAAACTCAAGAGGGTGGGTGGCGGGGGAGGGGAATTGGTGTGCTCTCACCTAACAGGCATAATGAGATCAAGGATGCTCAAATGGGGACACAGGAGGTCAAACTCTCCTTCTTTGTGGATGACATGATCTTATACCTGGAAAACTCCAGCGGTTCAACTATAAAACTCTTGGAAGTGATCAAGGAATGTAACAGCTTCCTGGGTTATATAAAAATCAGTGCCCACAAATCAGTAGCCTTCATATATGCCAATAACAGTCAAGCCAAGAATAAAATCAAAGACACAATGTATTTTACAGTAGCTCCAAAGAAGATGAAATACCTGGGACTATATTCAACAAAGGATGTGAAAGGTCTCTGTAAAGAGAACTATGAAGTCCTAAGAAAAGAAATAGCAGAAGACATTAACAAATGGAAGCACATACCATGCTGGTGGCTGGGAAGAATCAACGTTGTTAGAATGTCCATACAACTGCCAAGCAATCTACAGATATTATACAATCTACCAAAGCACACATGTCATACTTTGAAGAATTTGAAAAAATAGTACTTCATATGGAACCAGAAAAAAAAAATACCAAATAGCCAATACAATTCTTAGAAATAAAAACAAATGTGGAGGTATTATTTTACCAGACTTCAGGTTATACTATAAGACCATAGTAATAGAAACAGCATGGTACTGACACAAAAGTAGAGACACAGATCTGTGGAATAGAATAGAGAATTGGGAGATGGACCCAGCCACATATGTCATCTGATCTTTGATAAGCCTAACAAAAGTACACACTGGATAAAAGATTTTACTTGTTAAATTTGCATTTTTAAGATTAAATACACCCTTTCATTTTTTTTTTATAATTTATACATAGTATGTACACATTACTACATTTTGCACTGTATTTTCTTGATTTTATGTTAAAAAAGAAAGACTTGGTTTTAAGTATCATAATACTTCTAAGTGGAATGCTTAGACCAGTATTTTTCAAACATTTTTTTTTTGGCCAGGGCTGGGTTTGAACCCGCCACTTTCTACTTCCAGCATATAGGACCAGCGTCCTACTCCTTTGAGCTATAGGCACTGCCCAAACTTTTTTTGAAAATTGAAAAAAGTATGTACTTACTGGGCTTTGAACTTCTTTTGACAATAATTTAATTAATGATACTTAAAAGTTTTCCTGGCACACCTAATATCCTCTCATGGCACATGGGTTAAAAATTACTGGCTTAGACACTTAACTTGAAAACTCATTTACCTATTATCTTTCATTATTCTCCATTCTTTCCTGTACATCTGAATCGATCACAGCTCTCCAGAGAAACAGAACTAAGAGGAGATAAGCCCATAGATAGATTTGTCTATCAAATCCATCCTAAGGTCTGAACAGTCCTAAGGTCTGCAGTCAGCTAGCCAGAGACCCTGAGGGCATACAAGTAGTTCAGTGTGAAAGGCTGCAGGCTCGGGGAAAACAAGTGAAGACTTGTGCCCCAGAGGAGTTCCCTTTCCTTGTGGGAAGGCAGTCCTCTTTATTTTATCCTGAGTAAATTAAATGACTGATTCAACTGATTGGATGAGAGCCACCCACATCCTACCAACTCAAATGATTATCTCACCCAAAACACCTTCACAGAACATACATAACGATGTTTGACTAATATCTAGACACCCTGTGGCTCAGTCAAGGTGATGCATAAAATTATCCCTCAAATATCCAGGATTCTATCTGGGATGATACTCCTTGCCTCAAAATTACCTTTCAAGTATTTCTTGTAGTGTAAGTTTTGTAGGTGATAAATTTTGTTTTTTGTAAAGTGTCTTTCCTTTAACCTTCACTTTTGAGATATATTTTCACCTGGTATAGACTCCTAGAATGGACTTGTTTTTGTCAGCACTTTACGATATTATTTCATTGCCGTCTGGCTTCTTTATGTTATGAATTCAGTTCTCAGTCTAATTAAAAAAAAAATCAGTGACTTTGCTCAAAAGTTTACTTCTTCAACCATACAGAGGTTGATTAATCTTATAATCACTGCCTCTAAATTATATAGTGTTTCTGACTCTGCATTTTATACATTTTATTTTATTTATTATTATTTATTAATTTTGAGATAGTCTTACTTAGTCTGTTACCAGACTACAGTGGCATAGCATCATCACAGTTCACAGCAACCTCAAACTCCTGGGTTTAAATGACCCTCCTACCTCAGCCTCCTGAGTAGCAAGGACTACAGGTGCCCACTATCTCACCCACCACCTCTACTTTTAATAGAGGCAAGGTCTCATTCTTGCTTAGATTGGCCTCCATTTCCTCAAGTGATCCACTCGCCTTGGCCAACCAGAGTTCTGAAATTACAGGAATGAGCCACTGCCCTATAATTTGTCTGCGTTTTTAAATAATTTTTGTTTAAGTTTTTTAGTTTTCAATTTTCATCAAGATAATTCATGATGGTTTATTAAAACATTTTAGTGAGGGCTGCTATCAATTCTCTGTCAGAATATTCCAACATCTGATTCATCTCAATGTTGACATCTTTTGGGGTTTTTGCTAATTAAAAATTATGATTCATCTGCTTTTTTGGAAAGATTTTTTAAATTGTGTGATAGACTTTATTTGGAAAATATATAAATCTGGATCTTATTTAAACTCTATTTGCAAGAGGCAGCCCCCTGCTATGGTGTAGTGTGATGCCACTTGGCTCCAGGGGGCAGCTTTCCATAGGGCCTGACAAAGTACCTGGACAAGAGTGAAGTCCTGACTCACATGGCCTTCCTGCTGATGAAGGTGCATGTGAACCTTCCCCCTCAGCCCCTTTAATGCGAGGAGGGGGACACTACAGACTGACTCATTCTTCGTTGTTGTCACACGGTGAGAACCAAACCTCAGCTCCTCACCAAGTCCAGGGAATAGGAAAGGTGGAAGCGGTCCCACTAGCCCAATGCCAACCTTCTTTTCCATCTCTTGATTGCTGAGGGAGGCTGGAGACAGATTTTTATGAGCTCTGCTAACTGCAGGGGGTTGAGGGGAAACAGTTTTGTTTAGCCCTGTGTTACACTGGACATTCAGTCTATTGCTACCAGTTCAGCTTCCCTGAGCCCCATGGCACTGGAGGCATTGGGGTGACCTTAGCAGTGACCAGTCTTGCCTCACATTGCTTTGTTAATCCTGTTGCTGCCAGGTAAGGGTGGGAGCTGAGATTCCCAAGTGACTCTGTTGAAATTATCCTGGTGGGAGGATGGGGCCATGGTTCCCTTCTGTAGCGTGAGTGAAATCTCAGCTCTCAGCTCCCAGCTCGGCCCTTTGGTGCTGTTCCATCAGGGGATGGAAGCTCAACTCCCTGCTCAGTCTCACTGACACTGTCCTGCCAGCAAAGTGGGAGCCCTCCTCGTTTCCACTAAACAGCCCGCTGACCTTCCCGAACCTTGTGGAGAGAGAAGACAGAGGACCAAGCTGCCCGCTCCCGTGGAGCAGGGGCTAGGGTGAAAAACCAGCTCCTTCACAGACCCATGGAAGCCACGGGCTTAGCACAGGGCAGTTTTCCATCAGATTAGAATGGATTAGAGTGGACACTGACCAAAGGTTGTCTGTCAGAACCATAAGATAACTCACTTGTAACATGAAAATTTCATAGTTAGTAACATGAATAACATGGCTAAAATTATTCACACTCAGAAGGGCAGTAGGGGTAGGTGAAGTATCCATGGAGCTGGAAAATCAGGTGCTTGTGGGCCAGAGACGACAATAGACTTCAGACTCAGAGGGTGTCTGGATTTGAATCTGTCTCTACACTTCTTTACCTTATTCTACACAGGCATCATATAACACCCTTCAGTTCAATTTCTCCTTTTAGGATGAGAACAGTAAGGTGAAACACTGTGCACTGCAACACCTCCTTTCCTGGCCCACTCTCCTGTGACTGCACCACAGTGCTGCGGGGATAGAGCTAAGATTCACTCTGTGGTGCTGACCTCCCCCTACACACTCTGCCTACACCACTCACCTCCCCCTACACACGCGGCCGACACCACTCACCGCCCCCGCCACCCGGGGGCCCCCCCCCTCGGCCCGCCCGCCCCCCCGGGCCCCGGGCGCGGCGCGGGGCGCCCCCCGCGGGGGCCGGGGCCGCGGCGTGGTGTCCGCAGAGGGTGTAGGGGGAGGTCAGCACCACAGAGTGAATCTTAGCTCTATCCCCGCAGCACTGTGGTGCAGTCACA
>CAUYQV010170669.1:0-10516 GCA_963574575.1 Galagoides demidoff | reverse complement strand
CCTGGCTCAGGGCTCCTTGGGGACATAGAGGTGGATCCAGTCCAAGTAGTGGGTGACGCGGGTGTAAATGCCCGGCCGGTTGGGCTGAGCACAGCCATCGCCCCAGCTGACCACACCGGCCTGCAGCCACGTGCCATTCACCTTGCAGACCAGGGGCCCTCCAGAGTCACCCTGGGGAAGGCAAGGGTCAGTGTTTGCTGGCAAGGCCCAGGAGGGTGGGCTGTGCAGGGACATATGGGACCCACCTGGCAGTAGTCATGCTTTTCATTCCCAGCACACACCATGTCATCACAAACAATGGGAACATTGTCCCCTGTGTAGAGGCCCATGTGGTATTTTGCATCACAAATGTGGTTTTCCACTATAGGGACTTTCACCTCCTCCAGGGGGGATGGTAGGGGGAGCTCCACTGCAGGTGGGAGGAGAAGAGGCACAGGCTGGACCTGGGCCATGCCTCCAGTAGACTCAGTTCACCCTATCACCTGACAGGTCACATATGACAGCAGCGTTCCTAAACTACTCCTGACCTCCTCTTCCCTGTAGGGCCTACCAGGCCCTGGGATCGTGGGAAGTGAGCATGTGCTAAGTGCCCGGCCCTGTCCCTCTAGGCTGGTCCTGGATCTCCTGGCTCCTTTAAGCCCCATTTGGGGAGGGAGGGTGGGTCCTCCAGGCTATTGAGGCACAGGCCCCACACTTAGCTGACTTTGGGCCAGTGTCCAGGGCCCAAAGTCAGCTACAGCCTGCTGCCTGGCCCAGCCCTGGCCCCATGACTCAGTCTCCCCTCTGTGGATAGGGCAGGTAGACAGGACGCTTTGCCTGTGTTTGCTGAGTATCCCCAAAGCTGTGCTCTGAGTTGTTGATGAAATGATGATGAAACCTTTTAGAACTGAAAATGTGCCCCCCTCAGAGGTCAGCCTGAGCCTTGTTCGACCCAAATAAGCTCTCCTGTGAGACCCAATCCTGGTGTGCACTGCTCTGCCCTGCCCTGGCAGGTCTCTTTCCCTACTGTCATGAGACACTTTACAGGCAATTTTTCACTTTGCTCTTGTCAAATTCATCAAACACAAACTTTTGACACATCCTTCAGGTGGGGGAACCAGGCATGGGTGTCAGTGACTCATTCAAGGCACCCAGGGGTAGGCTAGTCCCTGCTCTTACACAGGCTGCCTCCCCCACCTCGCTCCCTTTCCAGGGTCTCCAAATTCCCACCCCTGGGCCTGCTGGCTGGGTTCTGGCCCCAAAAGAAGCTCCTTACAGCTGGGGCCATAGGTGTGATCCCCGCCCCACCTGGCCCAGCATCCAGCTGTCCCTGACACACACCATCATTGCCCACATCACCCCAGCCTGTCACCCAGCACGGCGTCCCCAGGGGGAACGTCTC
Organism: Galagoides demidoff; assembly: GCA_963574575.1. Lineage (NCBI taxonomy): Eukaryota > Metazoa > Chordata > Mammalia > Primates > Galagidae > Galagoides > Galagoides demidoff. The sequence continues at coordinate 9,135 of CAUYQV010170669.1, read as the reverse complement.
TGAGGCCAGGGGCAGGGTAATGTTGTGGACACCATGAGAGATGTTCACGGGGTCCTCAAGCTCCAGCAGGACGATATCTGCCCCAGTGGGGGGCATGTAGAAGCCAGGTGGGGGATTATCCTGCTCACAGGCAGCAGCTTGTCATGGTAATAGAGATGCTGCTCCCGCAGCTGCACCCTGAAGTCAGCCAAGTCCCAGAAATCCCTGGGGAGGAGACTCCTCCTCAGGGGACCTGAGCAGCCTCAGGGAGAACCCAGGAGTCGGGTGGGCCCAGGCCCTCACCCACCCACAAGGCCCCGAGGACTCACAGTCCCACGCAGTGTGCTGCCGTCAGCACCCACTGGGGGTGGATGAGGGAGCCCCCACAGATGTGCATCCAGAAGTGGGTGTGCTGCCGCAGGCTCACCTGCCAGGGCCACTTGCTCCCCAGGGCCTCCTGGCCCCCTATGATCCCTGCTCACCCTGAGGCCTGGCCTAGGGCTGGGGAGGGGGTAAGATCAGCCTGTGCTGGGCGACCCTGCCCGCTCCTGACTCACCTGTGCCCCTGCCTGTGGGGTGTGCAGTGAGGGGCAGGGACAGGGCTGGGCATGGTCAGGACTCACCAGGGGCCGCATGGACCCGGCTCCCCAGGATAGGCAGGGCCAGCACCAGTAGGTTCAGCATCTGGAAGGGGCAGGAGGGACCGTGTGAGTGGGGTTGGGCCCAGGGTGTACAGGCTTTGGGTACAGGAGGGAGCCAGGGCCTGTGGAGACTAGGGGTTGGGTCCTGGCCCAGGGGCCTCTGTGCCCTGGGTCTGGGGCTTGACATCTCTGCTCCAGGGCAATACACAACCACCAGGGGCTCAGAGGGTGGGATCCTACCCTGGCCTGTCCCTGATCCTCTGTTACTAGTGGGCCTTCCCTTTTATCCCTCCAGACCCAGCAGGGTTTATGGCCCCACCCTCCAAGGCAGACATGGAGGAAGTGGATGATTCAGATTCAGGGCTCAAGTATACTTGGCCAGTAAGAGCCCCCACTATCCCTTTGTCACAGGGCAGATGCAACTGCTCAGAGGACTAGGGATGTCCCCCTCTGCTACCATCTGTGAAGCTCCACTGCTCTGTTGCGTCCTTGTTATCATGGGAATCTGAGCTTCATCAGCAGAGGGGCCACAGCAGAGAGGCCAGCGCCTGCCTCCCATTGGACATCCTAGCCCCCCTACCCTGGGTCCCAGCGCCCCCAGGGCAGACTGTACTCCTGCCTGTCCTCCACCTGCCTCCAGACTCTCACTGGTCCTGCCCATCTCTGGACACCTCAGCCATCTCCTCGAACTCTGACCTCTGGGGCTCCTGCATAGCCCCCATACAATGTCTATGGGAGGCCTCAGCCCACCCTACCCTGCCCAAGGACAGCCAGGGGCTATTCATCTGGACTCCTTTCAGGCAGCATCTCCTGGGGGCCTGACAGAGGATATCCAGGCACCCTCTTGCACAGTGACCCTAGTTCTCATTCAATCTCCCAACAAACTCCTGAGAGGCCTCTGAGTTCCCCGTCCTGGTTCTGGGAACCAGGCCTACAATGGGACTCTCGGGAGCCCAGATGATGAGGGGTTGGGACAGAGACAGACAGATGGGTGTCAGGGCCAGGGAAGCCCAAAGACACACAGGGTACTGGGAGCAGGCAGAGTGCAGAGGCCCACCCTCCCCCCTCCTACAGGCCCCACCCAGTCAGAGGCTGTGGGACTATAGGCACCCACCACAACACCCAGCTATTTTTTCTATTTTCAGTAGAGACAGGGTCTCACTATTGCTCAGACTGGTCTCAAACTCCTGACCTTAAGCAATCCTCCCACCTCAGCCTCCCAGAGTACTGGAATTATAAGCATAAGTCATCACAGCTGGCATGGATTTGCTAATATTGTGTGAAGAATCTTGCATTTATTTTGGTGAAGAATATTGGCCTATAGTTTTCTTTATCTTATGTCTTTTTTTAATTTTAATATTAGCGTAATCCTAACCTCATAAAATGAATTGTTTCTTCTTCCATTCTCTGGAATAGGTTATGTATATTTGGTATTATTTCTTCTTCAAATGTTAGGTGAATTCATGAGTGAAATTGTCTGTGTCTGAAATTTCCTTTGTTTGGAAGGATTTTTACTAAAAATTCAACTTTTAAATAAACATAGGTGAAAGATGGCCTTACTAATAACCTAGCTAAAAGAGAAAAATAAACTATCTAACAGAAAGTAAGAGAATTGCCCTTTGCTTAACTGGGTACTTACAGCCTAACCTGTTGTCTCTAAGAGTTTGTTTCTCTGCCTTAATGAGCCCTAAGCAGGCAGTTGAGGTGTGAGCTCCCTGCTCCAGCTTTCTGCCACAGTTCCCACTGAAATTCAGATTCCAAGGACTTTATAAGCCAGCCTCACACAGAAAAGATTTTTAAAAATAAATAAAGAGTACCTGCAGCAGCTTTGCAGTCACTTCTATTACCAAACTGAAGTAGGAGAAAACAAGCCATTTTTACCTTTGAAAACTCCAAGCAGCTTCTTCTCAGGGTCACCCCACCTTCCATTCCCTCCCTTTTCGCTCTCCTTCTTTTTCTTTGTCTAAATAAACAAATAGGCTCGGCGCCTGTGGCTCAATCGGCTAAGGCGCCAGCCACGTACACCTAAGGTGGCGGGTTCAAATCCCCAGCCCGGGCCGCCAAACAACAATGGCCTCAACCAAAAAATGCCGGGTGTTGTGGCGGGCGCCTGTGGTCCCAGCTACTTGGGAGGCAGAGGCAGGAGACTCGCTTGAGCCCAGGAGTTGGAGGTTGCTATGAGCTGTGATGCCATGGCACTCTACCCAGCTTGAGGCTCTGTCTCAAAAACAAACAAACAAACAAACAAACATTTTACTACTTACTAGTGTTGTACTCCCTGTGTGAGAATTCTTTCTCTAGCCCAGGGGCCCTCAAACTTTTTAAACAGGGGCCAGTTCACGGTCCCTTAGCCCGCTGGAGGGCCAGACTGCGGCCCCGGACAAGTCGGCTACTAAGCAGGACAGGCAGCAGTGGCAAAAACACCCAGCGGGCCAGATAAATGCCCTAGGTGGGCGGCATGTGGCTCGCGGACCATAGTTTGAGGATGCCTGCTAGCCCTTCCTCCACACTCAGGACCAGTCCCCCGTGTCTCTCAGGCCTGCTTCCATTGTCATAGCACCTCTGGCCAGAGCTGGGAAAGATTCTCTGATTTTAAGACCTCCTGATTACACTGGGCTCACCTGGAAAATTCAGACTCCTCTCCCCCACCTTGAGCTCTGTCACCTAACTCACATCTGCAAAGGCCCTTTGCCCTGTAAACCCACATAGTCACAGGCTCTGGTGATCAAGATGCTGACCTCAGGCTCAGCACCTGTGGCTCAAGCGGCTAAGGTGCCAGCCACATACACCTGAGCCAGTAGGTTCAAATCCAGCCAGAGCCCGCCAAACAACAATAACGGCTGCAACCAAAAAATAGCCAGGCCTTGTGGCAGGCGCCTGTAATCCAAGCTACTTGGGAGGCTAAGGCAAGAGAATCACTTGAGCCCAGGAGTTGGAGGTTGCTGTGAGCTGGAATGCCATGGCATTCTATCCAGGGTGACAGTGTGAGGCTTTGTCTCAAAAAAAAGAAGAAAAAAGATGCTGACCTCTTTCAGGGGTCATACTTCTGCCTCTCTTATGCATGGTGGGGTGCAGGTTGGGGGATCCCAGTTCTGAAGGTGAACTGAGCTGGGACAGGTGAGGGCCCTGAAGGACTGGGGATGGCCCTGGAGGCTCAGAACTCAGAGGACCTTTTTCCATGAAGACCTTGCCCTGTGCCCCCTATACTGGGTGACATCAGGCTCTCAGGCCTGCATAGGGGTGACCTGGGCTGAGGACTTCTGGCTCAGACCCTTCTCTCTCTGTGCAGGACTGATGGGACAAGTCTCACCACCCCCAGCTGCACCTGCCCAAGTATGCGGCCATCACGAGGAAGGGGCCCTGCCCCTCGCCTGCACAGAGTATCCCCGGTGCACAGAGGATGAGCTGATGTCATCCCTACTGTCACCAGGTCAAACATTTAACTCTAGTTGTGTACCCAGGCTACTGACCAGCCAGGAGTAGGTGCAAGAGACCAAGTATGGGCCCCATGAGGCCACATCCCGGTGGGTGATCAGGCGACTCCCCTTCATGCCTCAATTTCCCCACATCTCAGAAGGGATCCCTTACCTAAAGGGTCTCAATGGGACCTTCCAACCCTAGCCTGTAACTTGGAGCCGGAGAAGGGGCAGGAAAGTCATAGGGCTGTCCAAGGTCCTATCAGCTCAGTCATTAGGCTCTGGCCAGACAGAGGACGGTTAGGAAGGGCCTGCCTGGCAGGGCGGCTGGGTGACAGTGCCCATCTGATCTGTGGTGGAGCCCTGCCAGTGGCTGTATGGAAAGGAACATCTTGGAGGGCGGGTTGTCACGGGGGCCTTAACTATCTGAGCCTGGGACTGTACTTCTGTACTCCTTTCTTTCTTTTTTTTTAAATGTGCTTTTTATTTTAGAACAGGTTGATTTATAGAAAAATTGCAAATGTAGTATTGAGATACTCATGTCCCTATACCCAATTTCCCCTTATTATTAACATCTTCCTTTAGAAGCTTTCATTTGTTATAATTAATGAGCCAGGATGACGCATTATGTTAACTAAAGTCCATAGTTCATTTGGATTTCCTAACTTTTCCCCATTGCCCATCTCTGTCCCTGGATCCTAGGTGACATTTGCTTGTCACATCTCCTTAGGCTCCTCTTGGCTGTGATGGTCTCAGATTCTCCTTGTCTTTCGTGGCCTGGGCAGTTTTGAGAATTTCTGGGTAGGGGTTGGTGGAACCTTCCTCTGTGGGGATTTGCCTGTTTTCCTCATGGTTAGCCCGAGCTTACGGGCTTGGGGAGAAAGGGCATACAGTTTGCTCTACCTCCTATTTCCAGGGACTTGTGAGTATAAACTACTCTCTTCGTGACAACAATTTCTATTTCTTCTGTCTTACCACTCCTAATTTCAAACAAATCCCAGACACACATTTTAGAACAACACTGAAAACTAGCAAACATCTCTGTAACATGCTGAAATGCAAGAAGACTTAAATAAATGGAAAGACTCCTCATATTCATGGATTGAAAGACAGTGTTGCTAAGAAAGCAGTACGAGCCAAATAACCCGCAGATTCAATGAGTTCTGGGCCAAAGTTCCAATGGGATTTTTTTATTTTTATTTGCAGAAATGGAAAAGCTAATCCTCAAATTCATACAGAATTGCAAGCAGCCTGGATGATTAAAACAATATTGAAAATGAAGAACAACATTGAAGGACTCATATTTTCTGACTTTGAAATTTTCTACAAAGCTACAGTAATCAAAACACAGTGGTATTGGCAACAAAACAGATATAAAGACCCATTAAATAAAATTGAGAATCTAGAAATAAACCCATATGTTAATGTCAACTGATTTTTGACAAGGGCATCAATACCATTCAATGGGGAAATATGTTCTCTTCACCAGATGGTCCAGGAGCAACTAGACATCCCCATGCAAATGAATGAAGTTGGATCCTACCTCACACCATACACAAAGGTTAACCCAAAATTGATCAACAACCTAAATATGAGAGCTAAAATCACAAAACTTTTGGAAGAAAACATAGAGCAAATCTTCTTGACCTTGTATCTCACAATAGATTCTTTAGATATGACATCAAAACCATGAGAAAAAAAATGGAAAAAAGATAAATTTTACTTCATCAAAATTTTGTACATCGAAGAATATTTTTTAAAATATGAGAAGGCATCCTACAAAATGGGAGAAAATACTTGCAAATTATATATCTGATAAGGGTTTAGGATACAGAAAACATAAAGATCTCTTACAACTCAAAAACAAAAAGACTGGGGCTGGGCTCATGCTCACGGTGGCTCATGCCTGTAATCCTAGCACTCTGGGAGGCTGAGTTGGGTGGATTGCTTGAGCTCAGGAGTTCTGAGACTGGCCTGAGAAAGAGCAAGACCCTCAACTCTATTAAAAATAGAAAAAAATATATCTGGATGAGGTGGCAGATTCTTGTAGTCCCAGCTACTTGGGAGACTGAGGCAAGAGGCTTGCTTGAATCAGGAGTTTGAGGTTGCTGTGAGACAGGCTGACTTCATGGCACTCTCTCCAGGGTAACAAAACAAGACTGTCTCAAAAAAAAAAAAATTCCAAAAAGAAATGGACAAATGACTGAAATAGACATTTCTCCAAAGAAGATATAAAAATGGCCAAGAAGGACTTGGGAAGATATTAATCACTGGGAAATGCAAATCAAAACCACAGGAGATGCCAATTCAGCCCCCACTGTTACAGCTATTACTCAACAAAAGAAAAATAACAGACATTGAGGGAGAGACCGGAAGCCTCATGCATTGCTGGTGGGAATGTGCAGTGGCACAACTGCTGGGGAAAGAAGTAGGTCGTTCTTCAAAAAGTTAAACATAGAAACACCAATATGACCCAGAAATTGCACCCATACTCCACAGAGTTGAAAATAGGAGCTCAAAATACTTGTACACACGAGTTCCCAGCAACACGATTCGTAATAGCTAAAGGCAGCAGCAACCCCCAAAACATCCATCAATGGATGAATGGATAAACAAATTGTGGTATATCCATACAATGGAATGCTGCTCACTCACAAGAAGGAATGAGGCCTTCATATATGCTAGAACATGGACCTTGAAAATGTTTTGTTAAACAAAAGAAGCCAGGCACAAATGGTCTGTGTGAATCCATTGCTGTGAATGTCCAGAATAAGTACGTTTATAGAGACAGAAAGGAGATTGGTAGTTACCAGAGGTTTAGGGATGGGAGATGGGGAGTGATGGTTTGGTGGGTCTGAGGTTTCCTTTTAAGGTCATGAAAGTATTTTGGAACTAGAAGAAGCAATAGACGCACAACACCAGGAATGTTCTAAATACCACTTCTTCACTTTAGAATGGTTAATTTTATGTTATGTGAATTTAACCTCAGTAAAAAATATTTTTTAAAGTTAGTGAATTAAAGAACAACTTCACTAGTTCTGCCATTTGTGTTACACGGAAGGAACTCACGCACTCATACCCAGAGAGAACTGCTGAGCTGTTTGCGGGGCGCAGGTGCCATTTTAACAACTCCCCCAAAGCAGTTCTAGCTGCTCCACACTTCACCTGCACTTGGTTTTGCAGTCATTTTTTTACTTTTAACTGTGCTTTTTAAAACCCTTAGGACAATCACAAACTCAGAGGAAAGCTACAACCTTAGTCCAAAGAGCGTTGTGCTTGAGCCATCTGAGACTGCTGACAAGAAGCCCCTTCGCCTCGGAGCGTTTTCGGCTGTGTTTCCTTTTATTTGTTTATTTATTTACTTACTTTTTTTTTTTAAGACAGAGTCTCACTCTGTCACCCTGGGTAGAGTGCTGTGTCAACATAGCTCACGGCAACCTCAAATTCTTGGGCTCAATTGATTCTCCTGCCTCAGCCTCCCAAGTAGCTGGGACAACAAGCACCCACCACAACACCTGGCTATTTTTTCTATTTTTAGTAGAGATGGGGTCTCACTCTTGCTCAGGCTTGTCTGGAACTCCTGAGCCCAGGCAATCCACCCACCTCGGCCTCCCAGAGTGCTGGAATTACAAGAGTGAGCCCAGCCTGCATTTCCTTTTAATGAAGGATATTTGCCTATAGGGTCTCCACACAGCCAATATGTGGTGAAATAAGGACCAGCATACTGCTACTAGATAATTCTCACATGCCATTCAAAATCTATCAACTGTCCCAAAAATGTACTTTGGAGCAAAATGATCCAATCTGGGGTCACCAGGTGCATTTGAGCATTTCTCAGTCTGATATAGGTTCTCAATCTTCCCTTGACTTTCCTGACACTGAGACTCCCGAAGAGTTCAGCTACCATTTTGGGGAATACCCCTGGAGCTGGGTTGCCTGATTTTTCATGATTAGATTGAGATCACACATCTTTGCACCACGTTACAGATGTGCCTCTCAGTTCCTCTTGCTGCCTCTTATCAAGTTCATGTGCAGTTTCAGTTTGTCCAGTGACTGGTGAGGTTCACTCTTATCACTGGAATAAGTGTCATCTTGCCAAGTTACATTTTCTGGTGTATGCTGTGGAGAGATTCCTTGAGACTGTGTTAACTAGCCAATTTCTCATCAAACTTTCAATTCATGCATTCATTTATTTGTAACTATATGGACTCAGCGCCTCCTGTTTTATTCAATTCATTTTTAATTTGTTTCTTTTTCTCAGTTATTATGGGACATACAAATTAGACCTGGGTTGGGCACAGGGAGCCCCTCAAGGTAGCTTCTGGGTCTTTCTGACACAGCTCCATCTCTCTCTCTCCTGTGGGCCTATTTGAGATGTTTGGTCCTCTCATAATTCCGTCACTCCAGACATTCCCCCAGAAGGCCAGGCCCTCTCGGTGCCAAATGTTATTTAGAAAGGGGCAACTGGACATCCTCATATAAATGAATGAAGTCTTCATGACACGTGTTGCCCATTGGTCTCATAGTGTCACTGCCCTCAGTCCTTCTCAAGGGACAGAACTAGGGAATATTTGTGTGTGTGTGTATAAGCACATGCACTCACATACACACCCACACATGTACACGCACACTGGTAATGCTCCCACATGCACTTCTACACTTCTATATCTGTACTAAAAACCGTGGGCCAAGCATGACGGCTCAGCCTGTAATCCCAGCACTTTGGGAGGCTGAGGCCAGAGGTCTGCTTGAGGCCAGAATTTTGAGACCCTCCTGGGCAACATAGTCAGACCCTGTCTATACAAAAAATTAAAAAATTAGCCCAGCTTGATTATAGCTCAAGATAATGGGGAATATGGGGAAAAGGGAGATGGAGGGGAGGGGAGGGGGGATGGGATCACCCTATGGTTCGTCTTATAAGGGTACATGTGAATCTTTCTAAATGTAGAATATAAATGTCTTTTTTTTTTTTTTTTTGAGACGGAGCCTCAAGCTATCCCCCTGGGTAGAGTGCTATGGCATCACAGCTCATAGCAACCTCCAACTCCTGGGCTCAAGTGAGTCTCCTGCCTCCGCCTCCCAAGTAGCTGGGACCACAG
>CAUYQV010170668.1:0-11813 GCA_963574575.1 Galagoides demidoff | reverse complement strand
ACAGGCGCCCGCCACAGCGCCCGGCCATTTTTTGGTTGCAGCCATCATTGTTGTTTGGCGGGCCCGGGCTGGGGATTCGAACCCACCACCTTAGGTGTACGTGGCTGGCGCCTTAGCCGATTGAGCCACAGGCGCCGAGCCGCCTTTAAAAATTTAAAGATAGCAAAATTAGCTAGGCCTGGTGGCACGTACCGGTAGTCCCAGCTACTTGGGAGGCTGAGGCAGGAGGATCACTAGAGCCCAGAAGTTCAAGGCTGCAGTGAACTATAATCACATCACTGCACTCCAGCTTCGGTGACAGAGCAAGACTCTGGTCTAAGAAAAAAGAAAACCTTGAAGACTCCAAAAGCTAAATCAATAAGGGAGAGACAAGGCTCGAAGACAGAAATAAGCACCTCACAAACACAAGGAAAGATGTTCCTTCTCATTAGTTATCAAAGGAATGAAAATTAGAAGATGCAAATGTGTGCCTACCAAATCAGCCCAGATTTGAGAAAACGATAATACTCAACATTGCTGAGGGTGTGGCGAAACAAGAGCGCTCATTCATTGCTGGTAGGAGGGGAAATTAGTACAACCTTTTTGGAAAACAATTTGGCAATGTACAACAAAAGCCGTTGTATGTTTATGTCCTTTGATCCTGTGCCTCCTCTGCAGGGAGACCAGCTCAGGGAAAACCTGCATGTATTAAAAACTCACTGCATCCTTCCTAACTCAGTAATGGAAATGTCCAAGAAGGGAATGTGGGCTGGACTAGTGGCTCAAAACTGTAATCCTAGCACTTTAGGAAGCCAAGGCAACAGAATTGCTTGAGCTCAGGAGTTTGAGACCAGCCTCAGCCAGAGGGAAACCCCCGTCTCTAAAAAACAAAAATAGAAAAATAAGCTGGGCGTTGTGGCGGGTGCCTATAGTCCCAGCTACTCAGGAGGCTGAGGCAAGAGGATCACTTGAGCCCCAAAAGTTTGAGGTTGCTGTGAGCTATGACCCCAGAGCCCTCTACTGGAGGCAACAATGTGAGACTCTGTCTCAAAAAAGAAAGAAAGAAAGAAAAGAAATACTATGTGTCCATTCAAAATAATGGTAATTTTTAGATTTACTTTAAGTGAATATAGCATAATACAAAACTGCATATATAACACAACAGCCACAAATGAAAATACTTTGGAGGGGGGGGGAATTATGGTAAAAAAGACACAAATCTACCCCTTAACCATTTTTAAGTGTACGGTGGTGTTAACTGTATATGCATGTTGTCATACATCAGATCTCTAGAACTTTTTCATCTTGCATGACTGAAACTCTTTACCCACTGCGTGACAACTCATTTCCCTCCCCTCAGTCCCTAACAACCACCATTGTCCTTTCTGTTCCTATGACTTTGATTACTTTAGATATTGGGCGTAAATGGAGACGTGCAGCATTTGTCTTTTTGTGACTGGCTTATTTCACTTAACATAACGCCAAAGTATTTTTATTAAATGGTATTTTCCAAAGGATTCAAATACCAAAACTTATGGTTTAAACTTGTAGGACCAGGCACAGTGGGTCACGCCTATAATCCTAGCACTCAGGGAGGCCAAGGTGGGAGAATCTCTTGAGCACAGGAGTTCGAGACCAGCCTGAGCAAGGAGACTCATCTCGACTAAAAATAAAAAAAATCAGCCAGGCGTTGTGGTGGGCCCCAGTATTCCCAGCTACTCAGGAGGCTAAGGCAGGAGGATCACGCGAGCCCAGGAGTTTGAGGCTACGGTAAGCTAGGCTGAGGCCATGGTGCTCTAGTCTGGGCAACAGAGTGAGATTATGTCTCAAAAACAAGAAACCAAACTTTTTAATATCATTTTTTTTTTTTTTTGAGACAGAGTCTCACACCATCACCCTAGGTAGACTGCCATAGTCCCACAGCAACCTCAAACTTCTGGACTAAAGTGATCCACTTGCCTCAGTCTCCTGAGAAACTGGGACTATAGTCACTACCACAATGTCTTGCTAATTTTTCTTTACTTCTTCTTCTTCTTTCTCTCTCTCTCTCTTTTTAATAGAGACGGTGTCTCGCTCTTGCTGAGGCTGAACTTGAACTCCTGAGTTCAACCAATCCACCTACCTTGGCCTTCCAGAGTGCTAGGATTACAGGTGTCACTGTGCTCAGCCTTCATATCCTTTTAATAATGAAATAAGACTCATTTTTCTTTTAAGAAAGAAAAAGAAAATGGGGGCAGCGCCTGTGGCTCAAAGGAGAAGGGCGCCAGCCCCATATGCTGGTTCAAACCCAGCCCTGGCCAAAAACTACCAAAAAAAAAAAGAAAGAAAGAAAGAAAGAAAGAAAATGGGCCCAAGTAGGCCTAGGACATAGCACATTCTCAAATTTGTCACACTCTAGCAGTGATGACCTGGGACAAAGAAGACCAAGACCCTAGGCTCAAGAAAAGGCTCCAACATGAAGTGCAAAGCCTTCTAGCTTCTGTTTGTCATTTTGTCCTCCCAGAGAGCCAGCCGCCTTCTGGGCAGGGCCTGAGAGTCGGGATGTGGAGGGTGCCCTCATTCTCTTCTTCAAGAGTCCATCACTCCTGGGTACTGACTGCAGACAAGGCCAGTTGACATTCTGCCCAAGACAACCTGTGATTCATTCCTCCCTCTCCCAGGGAATGTTAAATAGCTGTCTGCTTTTGGCTTCCTCTAAACCCACCCAAGCCAAACAGCCCTCAGGGAGTTAAAGAAGTCAAACTCCTCCCACTCTGGGCAGGGTTAAAAGGAGGGACTGACACTGATTTAAAAAGAACCTTAGTGGGTATGAACCAGGAAGTAGGTGGAGGCCACAGAAATACAGCCACCCTGTGTTGCTTTCTGGATCCAGTGCTGGATTGGAAGATCCTCGGGGGCCCAGATCTTTTGTTGTCTAGCACCTCCACCCTCCAGCCCTGATTACAGGGTTGCAGGCCTCATAGAACCTTCATAAATATTCATTGGATGAACCAAGAGCATCCTATCATTTAGGTAAACAGCTCACTTGAGGTGTGGTGCATTCATCTTGGGAAATCACCAAGAGACTGGAAAGTTACAGCAAAAGGCAGAGGACTGGCGGGGAGGAGACGTCAGGCAGGGGAGTTGGAAAGGATGCCAGGCACATCTGAGGGCTATGTCCTCCCACTGCCCTGCTCCCACGTCTACCGCAGAGCGCACAACTCATCCCTGGCTTGATGTCCACCCCATCCCCGAGAAGCAAAACGTGAACACAGGGAGGCTTCAGGACAGCCTCAATCACTCTCCTGTCCAATTCAGGTCAGCTAGAGTATAATAAGCACCTACAGCTCCCCTCCCCAAGCGTAGGCCAGGAGAACTGAGTGTGAGCTCCAGCTCTGTCACTTACACGCTAAGTGAGCTGGGAGAAGTCACATATCCAATTAGCAACAGACGATATCATGATTCAGTAAGGCATAGCTAATTTTTTTTTTTTTTGAGAGAGAGTCTCACTATGTTGCCCTTGGTAGAGCGCTGTGGCATCACAGCTCACGGCAACCTCCAACTCTTGGGCTTAAGCGATTCTCTTGCCTCAGCCTCCCAAGTAGCTGGGACTACGTGTCCGCCACAATTGCCTGGCTATTTTTTGTTGTAGTTGTCATTGTTGTTTTAGCAGGCCCAGGCTAATTTCGAACCCGCCAGCCCAGGTGTACACCCTCCCCCGCTGAGCCAGCATAGCTAATTTTTTAATACTTATTTTTTTGAGTTCTTAAAAACTCAACAGAGCTCACCTAATCCCCACCGACACCCTGGGAGGAAGGGACTATTCTGATCTACCCCATTTTACAGAGAAAGGAAGCCCAGATTCCGAAAGGTTTAGTCAATTTCCCAAAGTCACCAGGGTAGTAAGTGGAAGAGCTGGGATCTGGACCAAGTCTGATGACTTTCCAACATGGGCTCTGTCACCAGGCCGAGTTGCTTCCCATCCACACTTACCTGCGAGGCATTGCTGTGAGGCTCGAAAGGAGGATCATGTATGTGAAAGTATGTTGTGAACACCAGGGCACAGGGTGATGGTCAGGCGGGCTGGAGAGACAGTCATAGGACTGGAAGAGAAGGAAAATAGCATGACCACCTGCCACACCTGTACCAGTCCCTCCAGCCTCCTCAATTCCTATGAGGTGTAGGACCCTCCAACAGTCCATCCCTCCCAAAGTGGGCAGGAAGAACTTTTCCCTGCTGTGGGACCAACAGCAGTTTCACAGGGCTCTCTGCATCACCCAATTGCTCTGTCCCTAAGCCGACAAGGTGACCAGAGGGGATGTGCTCAGCACAATGCCAAGCCCTTTGTCCCCACTGGAGGGGATTTGCTCAGCACAATGCCAAGCCCTTTGTCCCCACTGGAGGGCCAGGTCAGGCTGAAGAAGGTAGGCTTCTGCCCCAGGAGAGCAGCCTAACTCCAGATCCCTGAGAAGAGTCTGACTACAGAAAGGCCTCTTTCAGATGTCCCTGGAGGTAAGAAAGCCCAGGTGACAAAATCCCAAGCTGTGTAGGTCTGGCTGTCTGAACTAGCTGTTGATTGACTCAACTGTACAATTCATTACCCATTCATCATGGTTACTGAACACTGCTTAGCAAAGCTGGGCGGCACAGTGATCAACCACATAGGCTCCCGAATCAGACAGATGTGGGTTGGAACCTGGTACTGCTTCTTCCCCACTGGGTGACTTTAATGCAACCACTGCAACTTTCTTTTTCTTTTGAGATAGAATCTTACTCTGCTGCCCAGGCTAGAGTGCCATGGAATCAGCTTAGCTCATAGCAACCTCATATCCTGGGATTAAGAGATTCTCCTGCCTCAACCTCCCAAGTAGCTGAGACTACAGGCACCTGCCACCAGGCCTGCCTAGTTTTTCTATTTTTAGTAGAGACAGGGTCTCACTCTTGCCCAGGCTGGTCTTGAACTCCTGAGCTCAAGCAATCCTCCCATCTCAGCCTCCAAGAGTGCTAGGATTGGCTTAGCACCTGTAGCTCAGTGAGTAAGGGTGCCAACTACATATACCAAGGGTGGCAGGTTCAAACCCAGCCTGGGCCTGCTAAACAACAATGACAACTGTAGCAAAAAATAGCTGGGCATTGTGGTGTGCACCTGTAGTCCCAGCTACTTAGGAAGCTGAGGCAAGAGAATCACTTAAGCCCAAGAGTTTGAGGTTGCTGTGAGCTGTGACGCCATGGTACTCTACCAAGGGCAACATAGTGAGACTCTGTCTCAAAAAAAAGAAAAGAGTGCTAGAATTATAGACGTGAGCCACTGTGCTTGGCCCACTTCAACCTTCTGATCCTCAGTTGCCACATCTGCAAAACGGGGCTAATGCAATCCATTCATAGTATGTCTGAGAGAAGTGGGTCAGACAATGCATGCAGAGGCTTCAGGACAGTGCTTGGCACAAAGTAGGTGCTCAGTACCTGCATGTGGCCAGTGCTACTGAGGGCAAGTGGTCACTAGGATCAATGAGAGAAAGGCTTGCCTTCAAGATTTAGATACAATTAGTAGCAGAGACTGAATAATACAGGGCTATACCATAATGATGACTCCTCTTAACATTTAGCTATTTCACATCATCCTTGCCCAACTAAGATCACGCAACAAAAAAGTTGCAGGGCCAGGATTTATATACAAGTCTGGCTTACTAAAAGAGAGATGGTTATTGATTTGGAGAAAAAGGATCAGATCCAGAGTTAGGAGACCTAGGAATGAGTCTCCAACTTTGGATCAATTTTCCTAGCTGTTAAGTATATATATTAAAAAGCATCTGAAAATGAATGTGCACCTCTTGGTCAAAGTAATAATAATTATCACGTGCAGTGGTAGGAACTGAAACCGGGCATGGTCCTATAGATAATAAGTTACAGAGGCAAGGTTTAAAATCCTTTTCGGCTTCTGAGCCTGTGCACTCTCCATGTGCCATGCCACCCTGCCAGCCTTGAAGGCTGAGAAACTCACCATAGCCTTGTCAGTGAAGCAATAGGCTGACCAATCAGTTCACTGTTCTACTCTCAGTCACTACTCAGTGGATTTGTACTGGAGTAGTGGTGTCTCCTGGGTGACCTAATTATGACACCAGGCAGTGAAAGAAGGAGACAAGAGAAAATGCTCTTGTGGAGCCTGCACGTGTTCATGACCTACTGTGTGCTCAGCCCCATGCTACCCCCCTAGGGTAGAGATGTCATGCTCTCTCTATGCTTCAAGGATGGTGGTGAGCCAAGGCAGACACTCATGAAGTATCTAAAGAGCCTAAACAGAAGCTGTTTTACTTTGAAGTGTAATTACTGAGATCTTGGAACCACACAGACCTGGGTTCAAAACTGGATTGTGATAGTCCATGCCTATCACATGCAAGTCACTTCACCCCCCTGAGCCTGTAAAACAGAGATCAGACACATCTACTCAGGAATGTTGGCTGATAACCGTTGTTTCTGGGTTGTGCAAGATGAAATTGGTTCCAGGACCATTTAGGGGGAATACAACAGCCTCTTGGTTGTCCACTAAAATAATAACAATAATGAAGATTAAAGAAATTAAAGTTAGTTTTATTCAGAGTCTTGTTAAGGAGGTAACCCGAGACGGTTATATACAGGTGGTGGCTGTTTTGCATGCTTGCAGACGTTATATTAAACGTGCTCAGAAAATATGTGAAAGCAAACTCTCATCAAAGTTTGGGTGCAAGGGTGTCTTTGGTGATATATTAGAAGCATAATCATTAATCCTGTCAGACATTATCTTATGTACAGAAAGAGGCAAGGATCATTGAACTTATCTTTTCTAAAAATGCAATGATTCCAACAAAAGATGTGGGAACATGTGCTCTATCTTGCTTATCCTCCTCTTTGGGACATTCTTCCAGGGGGCTGTCCCCAATCACTGAGTTAGGGGCTTTCTGCAAGTCTGCTGGTAAGCAGAACAATCAAACACAGCTTCTGACCTCCGCTGCTTTGTCTCACATGGGTAAGAGTGTTAACCCACAAGAAATTGTATCAGTGTACAGAAAATTAAGAAGTTCTGTTCAGCAGTTTGTACTGAGACCTGTCTCTTCCCTACTTTTTCTAAGACCGCCATTGCTAGGATACTGGAGCTGAGATAACACTGTTTTATCCCTGTCCGGTCAAGGCTACTTAGCCGCCTGCTTCAGTCTTGCTATGAACATTAGAAACTCCTTTGGCATAGGAGCGAGCTAAGACACTAGAAAACCGTAACATCTTGTTATGAAACCGGTCTCAAGAGCAGGCTTGTGTAACAGACCAAGGGAACAAATGTCAACTGTCCTAGCTGTGTGACCCTGTGCAGGTTAATCAACTTCTCAGAGCCCTCTGTTTCCTATAAGAACCGAATACAGGGACAGCAAGCTCCCTGGAGGAGGTGGGACTTGTGTATGGAAAAGACAGTAAAGGTCAAGGAAGTAGAATAGAAAAACTCCAGAAGGCCCCCAAGGCACGCATCTATATATGGCCTGATAGTTAAAAAAACAATTAACAAGAGTCTGGGGGGTCCCTAGGTGTGAATTTCTTGTCTCAGGCTGTACTGCCCGTAACTACTCCTAGAGAGACTCTTATTGGGTCTATTAGTCTTTGATTAACATTGACTCTTTCTATTGGATAGAACCTCCTGCTAAACTGCCGCTCTGTCACCTTGAACCAATCAGATGCAGCAAGGCTGCAGGGTCATCCAGGGGGCGTGGCCTAGCTCCAGCCTTTGCTGGGAAGTAGCCGTTGGTTCCCCAGAACTTCCACGACTCTGACGGTTTACCGGCTGTCCGTTTCTTTTCTCCAGTTGCCAGCTCCTCGAGGTCATTCGACCTAACAGACAGACTCGCTGCTGTTAGTCGCACCCACATCTATGAGACGCTGGCCGGAGTGGTGTCGTGTGTGGTCCTGGAACAGAATTTGTTTGGCCTACCCCAAGGCCAAGATGAGGAAATCACCTCGCTCATTCATTGGAAGCCTCGTCCGGACTTTATTGATGGCTGCCGCAACCCAAACGCCAAGAGGAGCATCAGGATGATGCAGACGCATGGCTCATGTCCACAAAGAACAGCTGCTTCTTGGGAGAAGGAAAAAGACATTTGCAGAAATATGCCAATTAGAAAGTCTCTGCACCTCAAAAAGAAATGAAGGTAGAGAGTTGTAGTGCTCTGGGACGACTACGTGGAAGCAGCGGCGTTGGAGCTCTGCAGCAGAAAGGATGGAGCAGACGGTTTTTTAGGACAATGCCGCTCGGGCCATCATTGACTGTTGGTAAAGAACTTCACATCCCTCTCCAGATCTCGCCCAGCGGGAGGCAGAGGAGTATAGTGGTAAGAGGCACAGGACTTGGAGTCAGCCCACTGGTTTCAGATTCCTACTGTTCTGCTTTTTAGCTCAGTGACCTTACCTTCCAGACTTGCTGGGCTTGTTACCAAGGTTTAAATGAGATAACAAAAGCAGCTTATTACCAGTCATGTAGGGAAGAATGGTTATTGTTAATTCTCAGATGAATTACCACTTACCCTCAGATCAACCCAGCAGAAACGACAGAATCCCCAACAGCAGGACTGGAACTGTGAACTCTTCTCATTCCCAGTGACCTGCAGTTCACCTTGAGTAGTGGGAAGACAGGATGTAATAGACTCACCTGGACCTTTATTCACCCCCCCAGCTATTCTCTGGTGGCCCCAAGTGAGACAGGGAAGGCTCACCAAAATACCTAAAATCAGCTCTCCTCAACCTGATGTCTACCTAGTCTGTGAAGCTGCCAGTGAATGTGCCCTGGCCTCCCTGCAGGTCTTTGTCTGGAGCTCGCCTTTCACGGAATGAGATGGAACCCTTAAGTGGTTGAGGAAGAGAAAGGATAACTCTTTCCTTCTGTTGCCTATTATTAGGAGACAGTCAGTAGCCTAGGGATATGCAAACGTTTCCAGTCCTTTAACTCCTGATGTTTCTCAACTCCCTCCTACCCCAGCTCTACCCCAGGCATGTTAGAAGCTAGTGGGGAGAGGGGATGGGGTGGGGGGTTGGAGGTGGAGTGCGGTAGGGGTGGGTTTCTAATGTGACTCCAGCCCCTTCTCAATTTAGGACAAGCTTTCATCACTGGTTGGTACCCTGCTGAGGTTGTCACCATATTCTCATCTGTAAGAGGTATATTTTAAGGGCTCAGCAAGGAAAGAATTGTTGGGGCCTCACTTTACATTTTACCATTGCTTTTATTTTAATACTAACCTCAAAGTTATGATCTGTGGCTGAGTCAGCCTCCACCATAGTCCTCAAGGACCAGATCTGTGTCTGATTCATCTCTGTGTTCCCAGAATTGAGCACAGGGCCTGCTACAGAGTGGTTGCCCCATGAATATTTGAGGAATGGGTGGATTAATGGCACAACTCTTCATTTGGGCTTAGACACTTGGGAGCTGATTTCCTAACAGGAAACTGTCCCAATATCAACTTCTGACTTGAACTAGGTTACTGCCTAAAATTCCTCCATTTGACAGTTTATCTTTTTGAATTCATCATTTCTCTCCTTGGCCTACTGGACTTGAATTCTCTTTTAAACTCAGTTGGCCAGGGGTTTTTAACCTGGCATCTGAGGGGCTTCAGGAGGTTCGTAAGTCCCCCGAGAGTGTTCGCAGAATTTTCAAAATGTGGGTACAGTTTTTTGGTGGTAAGGGTGAAATCTGAAGCTTTCATCAGATTTCAAAAAGGGCTGGGCTGAGAATAGATGAAGAAGTACTGTTAGGATGAGGACTGCACCTGGAGGCCTTCTAAAGTTCCTGGGTCATCAGTACTCCTACAGCATTTATTTCACGAGTCCTCTGATTTACAGAGAGGGGGGAGGGGCCCCAACCTCATGGGGCAGTTGTCAGGATTCAGTGCATTTTTGAGATTATAAAATTGGATTGGTCCCTGCACACACCCCTGAGCACACACTTGAACTTTGAGGCATTTTCATTGTTCTTGAAGCCTTCCTATGGCCCCCATGGCCCTCCAGACTCTCTTCGCAGCTTTCTCTCTCTTCACTGCAGCCACAGCTCTTTTTAGTTCCTTGGGTGAGCCTTGCTTCTTCCCATTATCAGATCTTTGCACTTCCTGCTCCCTCTTCCTAGAATGTTTATTCAGATGCCTCCTCTTTGCCTCAATAAACTTACTTTTCCTTCAGATCTCTGTTCAATTATCTGCTCCACCACAATGACTTCCTGGCCATCCTTACAAGGCCAAAACTCTCGTTCACTTGCCCTTAGAGCACTGTGAACTGCTTCTTCGCCTTCATTGCACTGCTGGAGTAATTTTGTGATTTTATATTTCTGTGATTCCTTAACTGGGGTCCGGCTTCACCACTGGATTGTAGACTCTGGGAAGGCAGGAACCACATGTTCTGTTCTATTACCAGCACCAAAGTGCACATGATAGGTGTTAATACATGGGTGTTAGGAACAGCAAAACTCTTGTTTCTCATACTGGGCAACCCTAGCTGAAACAGTTCCTCTAATCCTTTCTATTGGTCCTGTAGACCTCATAAGGAGGGCTTACTCATGTGAATGGGGTAGGGTGGTCATCATGGGTGCGGATTCTGGAACTCGACTGCCTGAGATCAAATTTTGGCTCTGCTGCTTACTTACCCTATAACCGTAAGCTCGTTATTTAATCTCTCTGTGCCTTGGTTTTTCTCATCTATGACATGGGGATGATAACGGTACATACTGTATAGAGTACTTGTGAAGATTTCTTGATTCACCTACATAAAGCACAGAAAAGTGCCCAACCTGTGGGTCTCATCCTTAACATAGATCCAAGTTCCTCCTACATTTAGCATTGAACACTTCAGTGCATCTAAACTTAGAAGCCATCATTTTTTTAGACTTTTTCACTTTTCATTTGCTTTGCTAGCATAACAAGGTAATGGTAAAGCCACTACTGAGGTGTAGATCCTGGAGAGATCACTAACTTTATTAGCTGAATGAACTTTCTCCCTGACAAATGACTGCATGTCTTTGATCTTGGAGATTGCTTATTAAGTGATAAAACCCCAAATACTATATCAGCATCTGCAAGCCAGGTTGATTTTTTTGTTTGTTTTGAGGCAAAATCTCAGTTGGTTGCCCTTGGTAGAGTGCCATGATGTCATAGCTCATAGCAGTCTCAATCCCTTGGGCTCAAGCAATCCTCTTGCTTCAGCCTCCCAAGTAGCTGAGACTACAGGTCCCTACCACAATGCCCAGCTATTTTTAGAGACAGGGTCTCTCTCTTGCTCAGGCTGGTCTTTAACTCCTGAGTTTAAGCAATGCTACCTACCTTGGCCTCCCAAAGTGCTAGGAATACAGGTGTAAGCCACTGCACCTGGCAAAGGGTTTTTTTTTTTTTTTTTTTGAGACAGAGTCTCACTATGTTACCCTCAGTAAAGTGCTATGGTGTGATATCTCACAGCAACCCCAAAGTCTTGGGCTTAAGCAAGTCTCTTACCTCAGTCTCCTGGGTAGCTGGGAATACAGGTGCCTACCACACCTCCTGACTATTTTTTTGTTGCAATTGTTGTTGTTTAGCAGGCCCAGGCTGGGCTTGACCCCGCCAGCCTTGGTGTGTGTGGCCAGTGCCCTACTCACTGAGCTATGGCATTGAGCCCAGGCAAGGGTTTGGGGTTTTTTTGTTTGTTTGTTTTTTGAGACAGAGCCTCAAGCTGTCCTCCTGGGTAGAGGGCTGTGGCATCACAGCTCACAGCAACCTCCAACTCCCAGACTCAAGCGAGTCTCCTGCCTCAGCCTCCCAAGTAGCTGGGACCACAGGCGCCCGCCACAATGCCTGGCCATTTTTTGGTTGCAGCCATCATTGTTGTTT
>CAUYQV010170664.1:0-25870 GCA_963574575.1 Galagoides demidoff | reverse complement strand
GTTTGGGACTTTACAATGATCCTTCCGACATCAATTTTGTGCATGTACATCAAAATGCCATTAGAAATGCCTCTCCACTCCTCCACTCATGGCCTGCCCTGGGCCTCCAACCCAAGACTCCCAGTGAAGACCCCCCCCCCCCATGGTTGACTGAGGGTTCCTTTCTGTCACTCACAGGAAACATTTGCTTACATGGAAAGGTGTCTCGTGGGGAAACTGGAAATCTAAGGATGTCTGTGCTGAACCCTCCCTGAAATATTTCTTAAATATGATTAGATGGAGATGTTAAGAATCTGAGGGGCTTTAAGACTCTGACTTAATGGGGAGGGGGGAGGGGACCATGGGTGGAGGGAGAGTGATTGGAGGGATCACTTCTATGGTTTATCTTACAAGGGTACAAGTGAATCTTTCTAAGAGTAGAATATAATCATATTAACACAATAACTAAGAAAATGACATTAAGGCTATGTTAACCAGTTTGATGAAAATATTTCAAATTGTATATGAAAACACCACACTGTACCCCATGATTGCATTAATGTACACAGCTATCATTTAATGGAAAAAAAAAAAAAAGAATCTGCCTTAAGCCCTTAGTTAGCATTTGTTGCCTTGTTGAATTCTCAGGCTTTCCCCCAGCCCCGGATGTTGGCCAGCCTCTCCTAGTCGACTGGAGTTCAAGAAGAGGTGAACCCAAATGTGTCTGTGTCCCATAGAACCCTGGCTGCTCTCAGGCGCAGTGCAGGGGGCCAGGGGCATGGAATGCTTTTCACTCCATTCTCTCCATGCCACACATGTGTGTATGCTTTCTGGGCTCAAACATAGATAGGCACATACATACATGAATGATGTGCAGCAGTTTTTGACAAGTGCTCGGCACATATAATGCAATTCTTGATGACAGTTTTATTATTTCTCAGTTACGTAAAGTTGAACAAATCTAATGTGACTCTGTGGTGGCATTATCATCTTCTCCCTTTGCCCTAATATTTACAGGAAATATTACAAGTGTTTGACATATAAATTCAGCATTTGACTGACTTTAATAACCATGTGATCAATAAGAAGTGATATTTTTATAGTCCAAGTTCAATATTTAAAGGGTCATGGGTGGCAGATCTTCATCAAAGCAATAAGGCCAGAGATTTTCATTTTTCAAAATCTCTTATTTCTTTTTTAAAAAATCTTTTTGGAATGAGTACAATTAAGAGTTAAGGGTTATAAAAATTGACCTTATTTACAAAGGGTGTGGGCATTATAGAGGGCACAGATACCAAGACAATTGCTTTCTCATCAGCTTGATTTTTGGATCCTAAGAAGAAATTCAACATGATGAACATAGATCGAAACTGGATAGAAAATCAATGAATGTAAATCTGGGAGCTTATTCTTTTTTCAATAAGGATACCAATTCCCAGCCTCTTTGTAAAATTATTGCTTCTCCAGTAAACTCACGTTAGCTAAGACTGGGTAGGCTGTTCTACATTTGCTGTGTACTAGGTTCTGAATCATTCCTGGAGGCGAGTACCAAATTCTTCCGTTTGCCATTCTCCCTATCCCGTACCTCTCTTAGGCTACAGGGTCTTCAGAATGAAACAAACATTAATAATCTTGATTGTTGGGTTACAATGCAGGACCATGACTCTTGATGTTTGGAGTACCACACAATGTCCCATATTTGAGTTGCTAATAGAGTTGGTTGGCCTCAGAGGCCAATTAATCACTTTTCTAGCAGTGTTTACAATGCGTGGAGACCACGCAGTGTCCTGGCATCATAAGATCTTATCTGCCATCTTCTTGGTGCACCCCCTTCTTTCATCAACTTCACCACCAACATTAGCACACCTAGTACTTGCATAGAACTCTATACAACAGGCATTGTTCTAAGAACTTCACAAATGCTAATCTAATCTTTATAGGAATCTATGAGGTTGACACTTTCATCTGCATTTTTAAAAGAAGGAAACTGAGGCATAGAAGGGCTAAGTAGTTGAGCTCCATTTTCTCTCTTAACTATACGCTATATTGGCTTTTCTCATTACCTTTATTTTTTACCTTTTTGTACTTCGATTTTTAGGGGGCATTACTACTATCTTTATTATCATTACTAGACTCTAAAGCAAGGGCAGGCAAACTTCTGCTGGTGGGCCAACTCTGGCGCACAGTTTGTTTTTGTATGACCTACAAGCTCAGAATGATTTTTACAGACAAACATTTGATAATGAGGCGCACTGAGTTTGTACCCCAATTAAGTGTGAAATGTTAGCCCCTGTGAAGGTTTACTTTATTTGTTAACTTTGCTGGGCCGTGGGATCTGGGCTATTTGGTCAAACATTATCCTGGTGTTTTCTGTGAGAGTGTTTTTGGATGAGATTAACATTTAAATTGACAGAATGAAAAAGCAGATTACTCTTCATGATGTGGGTGGGCTTTATCTAATCAGTTGAAAGATGAGTCCCATAGGCTGGACACCCAGGAAACACTGATGTTGAAGTTCAAGTTCAAGGGCCATCTGCTGCAAATTCCCTATAGGAGAAGGTTAGGCTTTCATTTTATCAGACAATCTGCTTTACTTAACTGTTAATCTTATCCAAAAGCATGCTCCCAGAAACTCCCAGGATAATGTATGAACAAGTATCTGGGCACCATGACCTGGTTAAGTTGATATGTAAAATTAACAATTACAGGAACTAATTTAAGTGGGAGCTGGAGCCAGGGCAGAATTTCCCAAAGCAGTGATATCCATTTGCAGCAAAAGAGAAATCATCCAAGCGCATTACTACTACGGATCCAAACATCCAGAAGGATGCTTACTGCATTTTCCTCTGGCTCCTTCTATCCTTTTAAATTCTACTGGAACTTTGAGACCTGCTCAAGTTCCTCCACCTCCAAGAAGTCCTCTTAGACACTAACAGTCCTCAGCTGGTTCCTCTGGGTCTCTAAGTGTGATCTCTCGCTCTGTTCTCTTATGTTAATCTTGCCTTCCAGGAGTATCCTAATAATCCCGAGAAGAATGACTAAAAATCATCAGGAATTTGTAAAATTATATTCCTTTTCATCTACTGGGTCGTTTATACTCTGTTGAGTGTCTGTCTCATTGATCTGTCAAATCTGTGACGTGACTGTTTTACCAGGATGTTGTAGGACAATACAGGCAAACTTTGGAGATATTATATGTTCTATTCCAGATCACCACAATAAATATTACAATAAAGCAAGTCACTGAAACATATAAAGGATATGTGTATGCTATACTGTAGTCTATTAAATGTGCAATGGTGTTATGTCTAAGGAACAACACACACACCTTAATTAAAAAATGTATTATTGCTAAAAAATGCTAACAATCAGCAGAGCCTTCAGCAAGTTGTGATCTTTTTTGCTGGTAGAGGGTCTTCAGCAAGTTGTAGTCTTTTTGCTGGTAGAGTCTTGCCTCAATATTGATGGCTACTGACTGATCAAGGTGGTGGTTGGAATGGCTGTGGCAATTTCTTAAAATAAGACGACAATAAAGTTTTCTGCATTCATTGACTTTTCATTTCACAAAATATTTCTCTTAGCACTGTTGGGTGGCATTTTACCCACAGTAGAATTTCTTTCAAAATTGGAATCAATCCTCTCAAATGCTGAAGGTGCTTTCCCAACTAAGTTCATGCAATATTCTAAATCCTCTGTTGTTACTTTAACAGTTTTTACAGTCTCTTCACTGGAAACAGAGCCCGTCTCAAGAAAGAAGCAACTTGTCGCCTGTTCAGGTTTTATCACGAGGCCGCGGCAATTCGGTCACCTCTTTAGGTTCCACTTCTAATTCTAGTCTTTTCTTTCCACCATATCTGCAGTTACTTCCTCCACTGAAGTCTTGAACCCCTCAGTGTTGTCCATGGGGGTGACTCCTACTGGTGTTAATATTTGGAGCCCCCCATGAATCAAGAATATTCTTAATGGTATCTGGAATGGTGAATCTTTTCCACAAGGTTTTCAGTTTACTTTGTCTAGATCCATCAGAGAAATCACCATCTTTGGCAACTGCAGCCTTACAGAATATAGTTTCTTAAACAGTAAGACATGAAAGTTGGAATTACTCTTTGATTCCTGGGCTGCAGATGGGTACTGTGTCAGTAGGCATGAAAGCAAGCTTAATCTCCTGTACATCTCCATCAGAGCGCATGAGTGACCAGGCGCATTGTCAAAGAACAGTACTCTTTTGAAATAATTTTTTTTTTTTCTGAGCAGTGGCTCTTAACAGTGAGCTTAAAATATTCAGTAAACCATTCTATAAACAGATATGCTGTCATCTAGGCCTTGTTGTTCCATTTATAGAGTAATAGGAGAGTAGACTTAACATCATTCACAAGGGCCTGAGGGTTTTCAGAACGTTAAAAGAGCATTGGCTTTATCTTAAAGTAATCACCTGCCTTAGACCCTAACAAGAGTGTCAGCCTGTCCTTTGAAACTTTGAAGCCAGGCACTGACTTCTCTCTAGCTATGAAAGTCCTAGATGGCACCTTTTTCCAATGTAAGGCTGTTGTATCTACACCAAAATCTGTTGTTTAATGCATCCACTTTTACCAGTTTTCTTAGCTGGATCTTCTGGATAGCTTCCTATAGCTTCTACAATTGGCACTTGCTGGTTCACCTTCTTATTCTTCTTTTTTTCTTATGTTGTGAAATTGGCTTCTTACCTTAAACCTTGTACGCCAACATCTGCTGGCTTCAAACTTTTATTCCTATAGCTTCTTCCCCTCTCTCAGCCTTCATAGAATTGAGGAAAGTTAGGGCTTTGCTCTGGATTATGCTTTGGCTTAAGGGAACATTATAGCTGGTTTGAATCTTCTATGTAGACCACTAAATCTTTTTCAAGATCAGCAATAAGGGTGTTTCACTTTGCTTTTAATTTCCTTCCAGAATTTTCTTTTGCATTCTCAACTTGGCTAACTGGTGCCTGGGGCCTAGCTTTCACCCTGTTTCAGCTTTCATCATCCTTTCCTCACCAGGCCTGGTCATTTCTAGCTTTTGATAAAGTGAGAGACATGCGACTCTTCTTTTCCCTTGAACACTTTAGAGGCCATTGCAGATCATTTCAATATTGTCGTGTCTCAGGGAATAGGTAGGCCCGAGGAGAGGGGCAGAGACAGGGGAATGGTGGCTTGGTGGAACAGTCAGAGCACACAGTAATCAATTAACTTTGGCATCTATTCTGAATGTGGTTTGTCACACCCCAAAAGAATTGCAATAGTAACATCAACAATTACTGACCACAGATCACCATAACAGATCTAATAAGAATGAAAAAGCTTGAAATATTGCAAGAATTACGAAAATGGGCACAGAAACAGAAAGTGAGCACAGGCTGTTGGAAAAATTGTGCCAGTAGACTTGCTCAAAGCAGGGTTGCCACAAACCTTCAATTTGCAAAAAACACAGTATCTGCAAGGCATAATAAGGCAAAGTGCAATACAATGAGGTATGCCTGTATGCGATAATGTTGGTAAAAGTACTTTATAAACCACAAGGCATGATACAAATAGAAAATTTTTATTACTGTGATATTCTGTTTAAGAAGGCAAAGGATAGGAGCAAAATGCTTTTAAAAGATTTACGTTTTACAAATTTTATAGTGCTAGTGCTAAAAGGTTTAACCCTTAGCTCTTCTGGGAAAATTCATCCATCAAGAGAAACTTATTTCTTTGAGGTTGATGGATAGCCAAGATTTTTTTATGTGACGCTGATATGCTTCCATTCTGTGTCTTTTAAGGTATGCACAAATCATTGAATTTTAAAATTACATTTATTTTGACAATATGGGTGGTAGCTGTTGGATAAATGTCTCCCCTAAGGCAGCTATATATTTGAACATTTAAATTTTAATTTAAAGATTCAAATTTTAATTTACATGAATATTTTGACTGAGAGGAGAAAAGCAAATAATCTCTAAACTGTTATTATTGATGATGACTAACTTAACCATGATCATTTCATCAATGTTTTTGATTATTGACTTACATTGAATAGTGTTTGCCATGGGTGAATAGGACCCAAAGGCCTTCTTGTGATTCTCAAAAGATTGCCCTTCTTCTAGTCTTCACTTTGTACCTGGCAGTGAAAATGAGGCCCCAAACTTTGTGTATATTTGAAAAAATTGTCAGTCCTCTTTTGAGAACCTCTCTATGGTTCTCAAAGCTGCCACCATAGTTTGCCTTGGATGCCACCAAAGGGAAGCCCTGTTAGCTCGTATCTGTGTTTGTGTTGGTCATCTCAGGGAGCACGGGAAGCCCAGGTCAACCCTCACATCTGGACACTCTTCATCATATGGCGTCTGCACACCTTTTCCCCTCGCCGCCCTAGTTCTTGAGACCCTTCCTCTGTGGTCTCTGGAATTAGTGGTTTTTCAT
Organism: Galagoides demidoff; assembly: GCA_963574575.1. Classification (NCBI taxonomy): domain Eukaryota; kingdom Metazoa; phylum Chordata; class Mammalia; order Primates; family Galagidae; genus Galagoides; species Galagoides demidoff. Next base: position 19,478 of record CAUYQV010170664.1, on the reverse strand, counting down.
CAGCCAAATCATCTACCCACTCAACATCTCAGAATATTCTCTTTGCCTTTATTCCCTTAGCAAGAGTCCAGCTCTCCCCTGAGGGTCCTGCTTCCTGAAGATCTCATATGTGGTGGTTGTTCTCCACCCATTTCTCAGGTCTCTGGGCTTGGGTGGGGTGGGGGTCCTGTTTAGTTCTCATTGTTGTTCTCAGGCAATTCTCCCTCCCATCTCCTTGAAAACTCCAGTTCTGAAGCTCATGCCCTTAGGCCATACCACTTGCTACCCTTTGTTGCCAAAACCTATAGATCCTTAAGTCACTCCACTTCCTTTCCTCCTGGCTCTCTGTCAGGCGTTGGGAAATTAAGACTGCTGTGCTGTGCGTGGCAAGTGTGTATGCGTGTGTATATGTGTGTGCATGTGTGTGTGTGAGAGATATTTATCTCCTTTCTGTGCTCTGATCTCTCATTTGTTTGCCCTTCTCCCCTCCACTGAGGATGGCATTTACCTCCTTCAGATGTCTCTCCTGAGGTCACGCTCTGGGATTTTCTATGACCCCTAACCTCCTACCCTCTTAGCTACTCTGCAGCTTCTCCCAGTTGTTCCCAGCTCATTTCCTTGACTACTTCAAACTCCAAGAATTCTTAAATCCCACTGGAGTTTGTAACCCTTGAGTTTCGTCACTTTTCTGTGGTCCGTAAGGCCCCACCTTGAGTCTGTCCTTCCTTACCCAGTTTAGATTTCACTGTCCAACCTTCTCCCTCCTCTGTGCCTACACCCGTACAGCTGAACTTGGCTGGAGAAAAACTCACGCATGTGCTGACCAGCCTCAGTTTAATTTTCCTCTAGTAGACAGACCCTAAAGCCGCTCAGCAACCCCATGACATTTTCTCACAACCCTAGAAGAATTGTTTCACATCTTCTTTCTCTTCAGACCTCCAGCACCTCCTTTACCATTCTCATTCTCAGCCATTGACCTTGCTCCTTGTTACACACACACACAGACAAACAAAATAGAATTAACCAGAAGAGAACTCCCACAACCTTTCTTTACTCCAACCCCCCACCCCCTGCATCTGTGTCTGTTCCTGTAGATGAGTACACTGAGCTCCTCTCTAAAGAAAACCCTTCATTCCTGCCTGCTGTCTATTCAAGAAGTCCTCTGATTTGTTTAATCAATTTCCTTTTTCTAAGAGATAACAACCACCAACATATAAATATTAAATTTCAGTTTCAATCTTAAAATACAAACCTCTCTTTACCCCACTTGTCTTTAGCTGTTGTACCATTTGTTTGCAAAATGCCTGGAAAGAGGTGTCTATTTTTGATGTCTCTAATTCTTCTTCTTTTATTTCTTTTTGAATCTACTTTGATCCCTCTAATTCATTATCCCGATTCCACTGAAGTTCTTGTCAAGGTCACTACTTATTTCTAGGTGATAACTCCACTTGTTAATTCTCAGCTCTCCTTTTACATAACCTACCCAAAGTAGCAGACACAGGTAGCCATTCCCTTCCCAAAGCACTTGATTTATTTGGCTTTTGTGTGCCTCATTTTCCCACTATTGACCCCTCTTTTTAGTCTCCTAGGATAATTTATCTTCTTCTTCAACAATCCTCAATGTTGGGGCATCCAGGGCCCAGTACTTGAACGTCTGTTCTATCAGAGCCACTCTCACCATGAGCTTATCCTGACTCCTGGTTTTAAATGCCAGCAGTACACCAACGAACTCCCAAGTTGGTATCTCCAGAATGGACTTTTCCCTCAGAATTTAATTATCCAATTGTTTCCTTTATATTTCCTCTCAAACATTTGGCGGTCTCTCAAACTTGACCTGTCCAAAACTGACATACTAAAAATAAAACTTATCTATAAACCTGCTCTTCCCCCAAATCATTCTTTTTATTTTATTTTTATTTCAAATAAATAAGAGGGTACAATTTTCTAGATTACATTGTTCTCACTTCCAAGGTAAAGTTCCAGTTGTAAAAGAGCCCCTCACCCAGGGGGCCTGTTATACACCTTCACAGTGTGCGTGTTAGGTGAGATCTCCCCACATGACCTCCCTCTATCTGCCGATCATCCTTTCCTCTCCCTTTTCCCCCTCCTCCTGTACTAGACTACATTTCTGTTTTATTGTTCATATGAACATGTAATTATTTATATATTGGTTCCTATTAGTACGGAGTACATTGGATATTTATTTTTCCATTCTTGCAATACTTTACTAAGAACAATGTGTCCCAACTCCATCCGTGTAAAGGTAAAAGATGTAAAGTCTCCATCTTTTTTAATGGCTGAATAGTATTCCATGGTATACACATACAGTTTGTTGACCCATTCATGGGTTGATGTGTACTTGGGTTGCTTCCACAACTTAGCAATTATGAATTGAGCTGCAATAAACATTCTAGAGCAAATGTTTTTGTGATAAAATGATTTTTGTTTTTCTAGGTATATACCTAGTAATGGGATTGTGAAGTCAAATGAAAGATCAACTTTTAGTTCTTTGAAGATTCTCCATGTTTCTTTCCATAAAGGTTGTATTAGCTTGCAATCCCACCAGCAGTGTAGAAATGTTTGCTTCTCTCCACAACCATGCCAGCATCTGCAGTTTTGGGACTTAGTGTCCCAAAGTCATCCTTGTCTCAATAAATGGGGAACTTCATGCCCCTAGTTGCTTAGGTCAAAATCATGGTAGATATCTTTGACTCCTTTGTTTTTCATATACCCTAAAGCCAATCTATCAGCAAATCCTGTTAGCTTTTCTTTAAAAATATAGGCAGAGTCTGATCACTTCTCATCATCTGCACCACATCCAGCCTGATACAAACTATCATCACCCCTGTCTAGATTGTTGTAGTAGCTTCATGCTTGGACTTCCTGCTTCTGTTCCTGACTCTTGATAGTCTATTCTCTTCATAGCTTCTACAAACTTGCTGTTCCTTCTGAGTAATACTAAAGTCCTTACTGTGCCCTACAAGATCCAGAGTGATCTGGCCTCTGCCCCTTGCCCACTCTGTTCTAATTTTCCTGGCCTTTCTGCTCTTCCTTATACCTGGTGAGCATCCTCTCACCCCTGGGGTTTTGCACCTGTTCCCTCTCTCAGAGTGTGCTTTCTCCATTTGTCAGTAAGTTCTTTCCCTATGGGTGTTTGTCTCAATAGAGATGCCTTTTCTGATTAACCTATATCAAATAGTAAACTCCTACTCTAGCACTTTTTTTCACTTTGACCTCACTCATTATTCCCCATATAAGTTATCAGTGTTTGATATACTATGTGTTCAAGTATTCATCTGCATTTTTATTTGTGTGTATCCCTAATTTCTGCCTTGGCTTCTAAAACAGTGCCTGGCATCTGTAGATACTTAATACATAGTTGATGAAAGAATTAAAGTGATATCAGAAATGTAGATAAGACACCTAATTCAAAACGGTATCAGGAACCTGAAAATAAAAGTTTCCAGAATGAAGAGGTCTGGGTCATTGTGGCTTCAAGTCCTCTGTGACTCTCAGTATCCAGTAAGTCCTCTTCATCTTGTTTTCCTTCTAAGCAAATTTGTCCAGAAAACAGGGAGTTACCAAGGGGACCCTGGAAGATTCCCTTTTGGGCTTCTCAACTATTCTTATATATGTTGGAATAAACTACTCTATCCCCTCTCCCTCTACCATCCTTTTTTCCTGACTATTGCTAGCTTTTCACAGGACTTAAAAAGACATCACCTAACTGTATACTATGTGTGTTTTGGTCAGGACCAGAAACTTCAAGGTTTGTTTTAGTGGAAGATGCTTTTTTGAGCAATTTAAGGCTCGATTATAGCTTTATTCTGATTCGCTGAAAGAGCAGCTCCACATTCCCAGACAAGGGGACAGCAAGGACTGCTGTGGCAATTTAGGCCGAGGAAGCTGAGTACCACGGGTTGCTCTCATTGGCACCGTCCTCTGCAGCCAGGCGCTTTGCCTGCTGGCTGCTTGTGAAGTATACCCTATGTCTTTGTGAAAGAGGCACTCTCTGTCCTCCTCCATCTGACCCACTCACTTCTGCAAATAATCTCAGAGTCTCTAAAATCAGAACTCACACATTTGTGGGTATTCTTTATTCAGACTCAAGAACTTGCAATTTCACCATGACCTCTTCAAAGAGCTCAAGTGGGAAGAGGCAGTGAGAGAAACACATCTTTTAGTGCTGTTTCCTGGCTCTCAAAGTAAGTTACATAAAAAGGAAAAGAATAAACTTTAAAATGTTTTTTGAACTGTCATTTGATGATGTGTTCAGCAATCTTCAGAAAATAGGTACATGTTACTACCACATTAGGGAGAAAATAAGTTAAATAAAAATTTCTAGCAGCAAGGCTGAAGGCTATCATATTGTCACTCAATAATCTGTTTCTGAAAATCCCTAAATGCATTTTAGTAGGTCTGCAAGCTTTCAGCTATCTGGATCACATACCATACGCATTACGCCCAAAAGAAACAGAGGCAGTCAAACTGACGGATTCTAATTTAGAAACTGAAAAGTGAATCTTCTAGTGTTTTTGAAGGTAAAAAAAATGACAGTCTTGCCTCTTCTCCTGAAAACTTATCTATAATTATGCTTTGTGGTGGGAGGAAAACAGCCTGCTTGTCGAGCACGATGCCTGAGTTTTAAAAGCTACTTTTGATTAATTCATTCATACTGTATCAGTGGGTCAAGATGTCTGTTTTTTCAGAGCTCACATCTACATTTATGCAACAGATCTTGATTTATAAGATAAATCAGGGGAGAGCACAGTTGAACAGAGAGCTATCACTACCTACAAATAGACAATGAAATTTACAATAAGGGCTTCATTAAATTGAAATCTTTGGCCTGTTTGTCGTGTGGTTTTTTTTTTGTTGTTGTTGAATTTCTGAGCTTGGTCAGGCCAAATAAGAAAGATAGACCCTCCACCCTTTGAGACCATCTTTGAATTTCAAGAATGCCGAGAGTCAGACCTGGTCAAGTTCTCTGTGCATATCCACAGTGCAGAATTGGGGTCTCTAGAAGTGACATAATCTCCCTGAGGAAAGGCAGATATGTGGTCAGACAGAATACAGTCAGCAGATAAGAGGGGAGAAAGGGACCCAAACTGAGATTCACTGAGTGGCTAATATATCTCAGGTACTGAAATATACATATTATACACATTATTTAATCCTCAAGACAAATGGGTATGCTATATAATATTTTAGAGTTGTAGAAAGTCTCAGAATTTTTTATATGACTTCAAAACTCTTTCTACTTTAAGCCACGTGCTTGAAGTTTATAGAGTTTGTTTATTTTACACTTAATATTTCTGTTTTCTTTGTTTTAACCATGGTGTGTGGCTCCTATCTCACCTCTCTAAAAATAGATTCAGTATATTCATTATCAAGTCGAAGTCACTAATACTAATCAACAAAATCCCAATTAATAGATAACTGCATCGTGGGCAGTAGCCCTCAACAGGGGCCTTTCCCGTGGCTAATATTTCACACATGTACTTAACAGTAGGAAGATACTATCTGAAAATGCAATTCTAAATAAGGTTGTTAACTACCCCCTTGAAAAGTGCCTGAATACTTCGTTGCAAACAAATCTTGCATGTAAAATATAAAAATTCTGTGTTGCATTTGAAATCTGATAAATATTTATTATCAGTGCTGTTTGCTTTTAATCTGTTCAGGATATCATTTCTCCAGCTTCTTAGTAGTTAAACAAAAATGGCATTTACATTACAATATTGCTTGCCAACAATCTCATTTTCTGGTTTAGTCAGCAGCCCTTCACGCTTGATTAGTCTTTAATTATACAAATACCTACATATTAAAAAAAAGTTTTCTTTTTTCCATACTTTGAGCATGTAATTATTTTCTCTTGCATGCAATAACCTTTAATTTTAGGATTAAGCAACTGACTCTTTTTAGTATGGATGGGCCTTTTCAAGTGTTAAAGCAAATTTGGTTATTGTATTATGAGAAAAATTAACTTTGGGAAACCTCTCATAAGTGCATCTGACAGCTTCTAATCAACTGTTACACAAAACACTGGGTATCAGAAAAATAACATAAGACTTCATTCCTCTGTTTTTTCCCTATTTCTCCTTTTTTTTTGTTTTAGGAGTGCGATAATTTAATTAATTAAAGCCTACAATATTCTGATTTTCCTATTTCCACAACTTAGGGATAAGAGCAGAAAATAATTAATATAAGAACTATTTATAGTTATAATCAAATATTTTTCTATATTAAATCCACAAAATGTCTAAAAAGTATATGAGTATTTTTTTGAGTTAGATGGTGTTTCATACTATGTCTAATCCTTGGGGCCAGTGAGAAATCCAAATCCCAAGAAGGCTTAGAAGTGGTACTACCCTTTCCCAAACCAAACTTAGTACAGATCCTAAACTTAGCAAATCCTTTATAGATTATCTGACACATTGCTTGATTCTTATTCTGTATTAGTTTCTTCCTCTTTCCACTCATATTAACTCCACCCCACCCCCAACCACCATTTCCTTGTGGGAGTCACCTCAAGAAGCCAACTAATCTGAGAACTTCGCAACATTCAATTGGTCACATCAGTATGTACCATATTGTAGGTGTCATATTAGGCAGGAAGGACGCAGAGGTGAGTCACACTCACAGATCTGTGCAATGAGGCTTTGGGCCTGTGTCTAAAGCACTTACAAGAAGACATTTTACCCTTCTCCATTATCTGTTCCAAAGTTTAATTCACCTGCTAATAAAAGTATCTTCCTGCCATACTCAGTTTTTTTATACAGAAATTTAACCTCATTTCCTTTTTCTGTTCTTGGGGTTAGTGACAGACTCAGAGAGTTGGGCCAGACCACAAAGCTTATCTGGTCTAGCACGTCCAGGCTTCAAGAGAACCATTAACACAAAGTACACAACTGTCTTCAGTTATTTAATCTCTAAACCCTCAGTTTCAGATACTGTGGCTCAATCTATCAACCACATTAGTGTATTGCCCCTAAGCTTTAACTAACCTGTCTTGATCTAATAAAGTGCTTATATTTCTATAGAGCTGCTGTTCTTAAACCCTGGGTAGGTCATCAAAATCACTAGGTCCACCCAAGACTTTCTGATTTTGTCTTTTTTCAGGTTGGGTGCAGGGAATTTGTATTATTAAAAAAATCTCCAGCTGATTAAAAAATTTTGTTTTTTCAATTTTTTCTGATGGATAATTTTAAACCCATATAGAAGACACAATAGTATAATTAACTCACATGTACTCATCATCCAGCTTCAATAATTATTAACCCATGGCCAATATTCTTTCATTCGTACCTCACCCAACTGCCTCCATGTATATTATTCTTTTTGATCCCTATTGTTTTAGGAAAAAAAAATCCCAGACGTGCCATGATTTCATTTGTATTTCAGTATCTATCTTCAAAAGCTACTCTTAAAAAAACTTCTATATCACAATCGCACCAAAAATATTAAATATAATTCTTTCATATCTAATCAGTGGTCATATTTCCAGTTGCCTCATAAATCTTGTACTTTTTCCTTTTTACAGTGTGCTTGAATTCCAACCTAAATAAGGCCCACACAGTGAGACTGGTTGCTGTGTCTTTTGATCTGTAGGCCTGATTCCCCCCACCTCTCTTTCTCTCTCTTTCCATTTATTGAAGAAATCTCCCCAGGTGGTTTAGATATGTGGCCAATCTGGGAGTGCTGACTGGTGTGAGGCACCCTCAGGGACTGCCCGGGAGGGAAGCTGGAGCAATCAGTACCTGAAGCCCCCTCGCTTGCTCATGAAAACTTTCATCCCTTCTCCTCCATGTTACCCGCAAATCTTTAAAGAACATTGCATTTTCGGCTCTGGAGAGACCACAATGTTTTTATAAGAATTACTGCTTCCACCTTCTAACTCAATTAAGAAATCATCCAAATTGCTTGGCTTTTATAGTGTCAAATTGCTTGGGTTTTATAGAGTAAAATCAGGTATAGGCAGTTAAGAAAAAAATGTTGGTGGTAACATGGTGAACATGGACCTGGGGTTAGGGGCCAAATAATTTATCCTCCAAGCCAGAACAGTTCTTACTGAGAGTGAAATGGGTGCTACACGGGATGGCAGACGTGCACAGAGACTGTCCTGATTAAAAGGAGGTGTAAGGTTCCTCAGGCTGGACCCAGACTGGGCTGAAATCCCAACTCCACCTCCTACAAATTGCAGGCCTTTGATGAGTTATCAGTTTCTCTGAGCCCCAGTTTTCTCATTCCCTTAAGTGAGTGCAAGGCATAAACAGGAAAATACATGCAAAATCCCTAGGGTGGTACCTGCATGTGTAACTGCTCATCCACAGTCTTTCTGGTTTTTAAATTGGATCATCATTTTTATACTGGGAGAGTCCCTGTGTGCCGTCCACTCTCACAGTGGGGTTTGGCTCAGACAGAGTGTGTCATGTGAAAGTCCCAGACATTAAATGGTGAAGTCCAAGGCATATTCAAGGTGGGAAATCCACTTTCATTTTCTTTGGGTCTTCCCAACTGGCTTATAATACTTCTTTGCTTTGGAAAACACAATTTAACCCACAGATCAATCAGAGCTATAAAACATTAAGAAGGCCTGCTTCTCTATTTCATTCCAAAGATCAAGAACCACCCTACGCTGCTGAGATGATGGGGAGAAGGAAACAGGTTAATCAGAAAATTATGTTCCCTACCTTGATGTGCATTTCCATGCAGATGAAAGATGTTGATTTAAATGGTCTAAATCAAGTCCGAATTTCTCAAAGCCCATTCAAAGATAGTGCAGAGAAGGATGGAGTTGAAACAATTTCCCAGTTGTAACAAGATCTATGGCTTTTATATTCTTTACCATGCGCCAGGCATTGTTCTCATTATAATAATAAATAGCTATAATTTCTCTCATTAGTAACTATCTTCATCAGGTAATTTTATAAATAATTTTAATATAGTCTGATAACAAGCACTTACATATTTGTGAAATGAATAGCTGTAAAATGAGAAATCATTACTTGCAACAATTACTGACAGCCCTGGGACTCACAGAGGTGTAAGACACGGTGTCTGTTCTTAAGAGGCTTATCATTCAAGTATGATACTGAATCTTTGCAAACTTGGCAGTGGTTTGCAAATTTGATTGGATCTAGGAGAGAACAGAATTTGGAAACCAAGTCAGGGAGAGGTTGGTGATAGCTTTTCCCTGGGGCGGGGGGGAGGACCAGGTAGAAAAACTGAGAAAAGTTCCAAAGACTTTGGATGTAGAGTTTGACAGCCCCAGACTTCTCTGAGCAGTAGCCTGTGGACCTGGCCTCTGATTTGTACCTTCCTGGGGGACATGGCCCTTTGCAGGAACCTAAATTAGCCAATTAATCACCAGGGTTCTGTGCTTCCTACCTACCATTTTCTTTCTGCTCTCTCACTTTCTCAGAATTATCTGTTCATTTTGCTGGGACTACTTCATCAGCTTTTAAGATATTAATTAGTCTTTCAAGTTAATAGGTTTGTTAAGCCACAAATTTGATGTGAGTTTTCGACCATATAGGTAGAGACATAATGTTAAATCCTGAGGTGTGTGGGCTGGTGGGGGTGATGTGCTTTTCTTTTTTGTTCTTTTTTGGCTGTTGGGGAGGGTGTTTGGTGTTTAGGAGTTCACATGCAATGTGTTAGGATTCTGATAAACCTGTTTCCTGGTCCGATACATACCTAAGAAATCCCATTTCTACTTGCCTGAAAAGTTGGTCTTTCAGAATGGTATTTTTCAAATTCTTCTGACCTTGTCTCGTAGCAAAAAAATACATTTTACATCTCAATCCAGCATATGACCATAAAAATGGTCAATTATATCTCTGAGTCTGTGTGTATATATATCTTGCTATATATGTAACTATATATAATATACATATATATACACATACATATGTCTGTAAGTACATCACTTAAACAAAAGTTTTAAGAAAAAATACATAGCCTTTCTATGTGTAATGTGCCCTGGCATTTTCCATTCTCTTTTATTACTTTCTTTAAAAATGGCTAGTTATACATCATTGAACTGATTTAAATAACCACTCACAATGTCATGGAAAACACTACGTTCTTCCCTAATGTAGGCACGTGGTCCCACCTAATTCTTCACAAGGTTCCACAGAAAGGTCCCCAGGCAGAGCCTCTTGAGTGCCAAGGCCAGCTTGACTTCTATGACTGTCTGTCTTCCTAGTCCTTTGGTTCAGAGGACCCTGATTTATGAAAGTACCAGATTCATTCCTAATGAGAAGGAGAAAAGAGGGAAGACGTTTCAGCTAGGGGAATAAACGTCCGGCCCAGTTGGGAGGCAACCCATCATATGCTCAAAATGAAAGGTCTTATTGCTCCAAGGACATCTGATAACTATAGATTTGGAAGGAGATTGCCCCTCCTTGTTCCTTTCTAAAGCCTCTATTTTAAGATGACTTCCTGCAGTAAGAGACGAGTCCCTTTAGTTCCCCAATAAAGCAGAAATGGTTGGAGAGAAGTCCTACCTTGCTCCAAAATTCCAACTTCTGAGAAGTCCCCATCAAACACCCAGAGTGAGGAATGGTTTAGGGTTTCCTTCTTTGAATTTCTGATGATAAGTTTCATAAACACTGAATGAACTATGGATTTGGGGCTATACAATGAAAAGGCTCTAGAGAAGTGATTTTCAACTGGTATGCCAGGGCACACTGGTGTGCCATGAGAGGATCTTAGGTGTGCCGTGAACATTTTTAAAGATTATTCATTAAATTATTTTCAAAAGAATTTCAAAACACAGTAAGTATATTATTATTTTTTTTAACTTTTTTTTGTTTGATCAATTTGTGCAGTGGAAATTTAACTATAGGTTCAAGTGAGCTGTGAGATTAAAAAAAATAAAAAAGGTTGAAAACCACTTATCTAGAGTCTAGATTGTAGACTTTGATTTATTTTCTTTAAAAAAAATACATCACCCATCTCATGCCAAATGCATGGTATACAGTGGCATTTATTTACAAATGAGCATACCAGGAGCGTCCCCATGTTGGCACAATCAGATCCCACAGTCTGGGTTTCCTCTTCCTCTGCTGTGACACTTTAGATTATTTCAATCCACGCTCTATTTGTAGAGCCATGTTGGCAAGGAGATTTTTCTAAAGGTTTTTTTCCCATTGCTCAGAGTCAAAGGTTTTGTCCTCTAACCTTTTGATTCCCGCTCTGCATCTAATCAATGTCAGGTCACCACAAGTAAAACTAAAAGGAGGTTAAGTGGAAAAACCAAAAGCATAAAACCGCACAAACAAGCGCGCGCCCACCCAGCCCAGAGCTCAGAGCTCAGAGCCCAGAGCTCACCATTTTGAAACAGCACAATGGTACCGCCGCTTGGATAACAGAGTATTTCTTGTTTACCCTTCCTGGGTCCCCCTGGCCCACCCCCTCCCATTTGTTTGGTGCCTGATTTGTTTCTAGTTGCAGCAGGGAGGTCAGAGCGAGCCAGGAAAATGAATGGAATCAGCCTCCCGCCGGCTGCCTGGAGCGGGCGGGTGTTACGGATCAGCGTAAAGCCTGCTTCCTTTCCCGAGCCTGGGCCGATGTAACTCACTGGAGTGGCAAATTACATCAGACCTACAGCTGTAACCCGACATTATGATTAATTTGATCAGTAATTTCTCCTGTTTTTCATTTTAATCGGTGTGACTATTCTGCTGTGGCAGGTCTTTCAGATCTAATTAAGATAAATTTCCGAGTAAAAGACTTGGCAGACTTTCCGAGTCAAATCCGGGCATCAAGTGTGAAGACCTGCAGCCCCAGTCAATCACCTTCGGGGAGGGCCGGCCTCCCGCTCAGCAATCAGCCATTCACACTTAAGCAAATTCATAATCTCCAGCTCTGCTTAGTCATTCTCGCAAAAAAAAAAAAAAGTCCTAGGCAGAATAGAAAGAAAAGCCACAGACTATGTCCCTTTCCCCCTGTGCTCATATGCCCTTGATTTGCCCAAATTATCTGGGTAACCCCGTAAGTGGACACTACACAGAAAGAATCTCTGCCACGTGTTTTAAAAAAAGATTTCTAATGAATATGTGCATATACCTATATCAAACAAACACCAACCTGTGTGCACACAGATATTGAACAAACATATACATACCTCTGAAGCTTTATCGTTTACATCTAGACATATAGTCCAACCTTTTGGTGCAAGAACACAGCCATGCACATATTGGATTGGGGTCTGTGGGGCTTAAGAGTTGGTTTTCTGAATTTGTTTCTTTTAGGTTAACCCATGTATTCACTTATGCGTCCTTAGGCTGATGTTTGTACAAGTTCTGTTTGGTTTCTTTGAAGATGAAGGTGTTAATAAGATTTCTTCCCAAAGCCACTGAATCATCAGGCCCTGCCTGTCCCAGCTGTGATAGGTGGACCCTGGGTAGGTGTCAAGGTGTAGTGTGGACCTGGGTTACTAGGTCCACATACTTCCTTGCAGGAAATACAGAAAGAAAGGCCAAGACCTTCCAAAGGGCAGGTGTTTCTAAAGACTTTTCTTCCATTTTATATAAAAAATTATCTTGCAGTGATGGCTAATTATTAATTATTATAACGGTAAATTTCCCAATTCCTCATTCTAACAGAAATGGCTATTTTTGAAAACAAACATATGACTGGAGTAAGGATGCTTACAATACAAACTACCTCTATCTGAAGTAGGCAGAAGAACCACATTCAGACACTGGCTAAGGCATCTATTAATACATTTGGGGTATCCTTTTTTGTATATATCTGGAAAGATGGTAGGACATAGGTGTGTGTGATCTTCACAGTCCTGCACCAAGGTGGCTGTGGCCTAAAACTAGCATGAGGCTTTCTGGTTTTTATTTATTTATTTTTATTTGAGACAGGGTCTCTGTTATCTAGGCTGGAGCGCAATGGCATCATCATAGCTCACTGCAGCCTCAGACTCCTGGGCTCAAGTGATCTTCCTGCCTCAGGCCTACTGCTCCAGGTCTAAGCACAAGTGTCTTACAGGTGCTAAAGGCTGACTTCCTCACCTGTGAAATGGAGCTGGGGGCACCAGGAGGTTCCTTGGGTAGAACCTTACTATTACAGGTGTGGGCTGAGGACTCAGCACCAGTATCACCTGGGAACTGGTTAGAAATACACAATCTGAGGTGGACTCTTTACCCTAGAACCATTGGATCAGAACCCTTATCTGTCAAGGTTCCAGGAAGATTCATATGCAAATAAAAGCCCGCAAAGCCCTAGTATAGACCAGATGAGTCAGCATTTGGCAGCTGTGAGGGGTCTAACACACTCTTAGTCAGTAATAGTTGTTCTTGTTTTGAGAGGATGTTAAAGATTATGAAAGGATTATTTCTCCTATTATATTTTGAATGTCAGATATGACCCACCAGGTTTGAGATATTTTTTCTTCGGATACCAGACCAATAACCCAACTTCAGAGTTTGACTGGATAACAAAGAACAGATAGGGTTACTTCCTTCCCTGATGAGCTGTGAATCTAGTGAGGAATAGGGCGCATTGTTTTGGGAAATGAAACCTCAGTCTTATTATATCATAAAAGTTAAGTCAGTGCCAACTCATCCAACCAACATTTAAGGTAAAAAGCATTTTGTATAAACAGAGGGTACAAATTCATACTTTTAGAAATAATTAACAGGGAGCTGATTTAAAAGACCTGGCATAGTAGTCCTCAACTCCACTTACCCATTGAAGTCTGCTAGGGAGTTCATAAACCGCTAATGCCCACTCTGGTTCAATGACAATCTCTGGGTGGGACCCAAGTATTGCTCATTTGGTGAAAAAAACTTGTTAGGTAATCTCAATGTACAACTACTGCAGAGTTGGGGAATTTTCTTTTGAAAAAGAAAACAAAGAAATTGGGCACAACACAGCTGCAGGACACAGGTACACCCTCAACTGTTCGTAGATACTGCAGCTGGGGCAAGACAAGAAGAGAGAGTTGTCAGCCAGGCAAGGCCCCAGTGGCCATGAAAATCTTTGAGAATATTTTCCTTTCTGGTAGGAAGATACTCAGTTTATCACTTAAGGAGGTTCACTGGCAATGCAAATGGTATGTAGATTGTGCCTTGAAGATGCTTAAAATGGATTCAGTGTGATTGTTACAGCAGGGAGCTTGGAAAACACCCCATCTTTGCTTTCTGGCTTTAATAACTTCCTTTCTTGACCATGGTAGTTCAAAGGACCATTTGGCATTAGCCCTAGGTTGGTCAGATTCCTTCCATGGAGAGTAGAGTACTGAAGGTGGTGACTACGCTAAGGAATATTACTTCTTAGAACCTTAGAAAGGAGGAACATTATTTTCTCTCTAATTAAAAAAATATACATTTCCAAGGCAATTATTCTCCAGAGAATTTTCCTTGGGGGAAGTGAGAGGGTTTCTCTTAAATCTCCCCCTGTCTGAACTCTTAAATGTTGCTTTGTTCTTTTTAAATGCCACATTCACAACCTCACAGTAGGAGGACAGAGAACTCAACTCTAGAAAGAGCAGCCAGTCTCTGGGACAGTATATATAGAGTCCAGCTGAGAAAAAGAAGGGCATATCTAACTTTTTTATGACAATTAAATATTTCCTGGTGTAGAAAACTGAGTGGCGATGCTGGGCAGATCTCTGTCAAACAATAGTTCAGACAAAATGGGCTAGAAAGCTGGCATTGATCGGAGCCTAACTGGGCCTTCAGACACAGCCACTAGCTGTGAGCGTGGAGCCATGGGCATACAAACGCACAGCATTCCCTCTTGTCTGCACATTCACCTGTAGCCTCAAAGGTATCCTGCTAAGTGGCCGAGGACATGGGATTGCCCTGTCCAGGACACAGCGCCTCTGAGGAGCACCTGGACCTTCGCCATGGGGTTGTCTCTCTTGCATATCTCAGCATGGTGACTTTCTCTGCCTTAGCTCTGCACTCACAGGTCCCTAGTGTTGGTGTTTAATGCCAGAATTCTTAACATGGAGGGTGAAAGAGAAGGAAGACACCAGTGACTCTGAAAGTCTGTTTTTCAAAATAGCAGATGGAAAAAGCAGGATGGGGGCCTTCCAAATAAGAAGATGCCCACGGCCATGGGGCTTTGGCAACCTGGGACCTTAGAAGACTTAGTCCTGCTTGCCATACACAGTTCAGATAAACTCCACCTGTCATTTGGAAACCAGATCCTTTCAAAATGCAAGGGGGAAGAATGAGGCTGCTGGGAAACTGGGAGACCTCCTGGGCCCTGGACCGGTCTCAGCTAAAAGATAAGAAGGGTGTAGGTGAGGGGAAGAGAGAGTACAGGTTAGGGGAGGGGAGGGTGCAGGTCAGGGGAGGGGAGGGTGGGCTCTCACCCAGCGCTGGTGGCCCATGGATCTGCAGGGGCTAGGTGGTCTAGTAGCACCTGCCATGGCCTTTGGTGCAGTGTGTATGTGTGTGTGTGTGAGCAGGAGAAAAAATGGGCCATGAGGAAGAGGAAGGGAGAAGGAAGAAGATCTGGAAGGGAGGGCCTCCAAGATTCCCGCCATGTTTTCCCACCAGGTGATCATTGACTGTAAGGACCACCCTCCGTTTTGGCTTTCCTGCCCTTGTGTTAGCCTGGAGTTCCTCTTTCCCCTCTTTTCTCCTCTTTCTATACTTCTCTTTTCTCCCCTGTCCAGCCTGTTGAAGCTGGCTGTGGACTCCGCATGCTATTCTGGGTAAGGAGTTGGGAGGTGATTGGGTCGTGTTGCCACTCCACCTATCAGAGAAGGAAATATAAGAGCTGTGGTTCCTGAAGGATTCCCTGTTGGACAGTCACTGGCTTATGGGCAAAGAAAGGCTCTGGTGGGTTCACAAGTTTGGAATTGTCTTGGTGAAATCATGTTAACTAGACATCTCTCCTGCAGGATGTCTTTTAGCTGTCAGTATGCAAAATAATCCTGAGAAACGTGTAGGAGCGGCATACAGAACCCAGCGTTTATCTGTCCTCTGTTTATCTATCTGCGTTCCTACCACGGAAGCTGTTTTCAGTAGCATTTCTTTGAATTAGTGTTTTGTGGAAGACACTGTGCAGAATGCTGATTTGCAAAATGCTGGCAGCCAAATAAGGAAAAATGAATATATATATTCACCAACGACCGAAATGAACATTGAGGAGGCAGTGAAATGGAAACAGAGACACTCCAGACGTCAGACAGACGGGGTCCGGAATTTTGAGTTCGTCATTTTTAGTGATGTTGGGGAATTTGCTTTCACCTTCCTACACTCAGGTTATTTGGGTCTGAATAAAGATGATTTTTGTCTCTTTTAGGTTTTTGTGAAGAGGAAATGAGAAGCTGAAGTATGTAGACAGTTTAAGATACATACAGACCACATGATGAATGATCAGGGTTATTCCAATTACAACTGTGAACTCATAAGGTCAAAGCATGAAATAATGTATATGAAAATTCACCTTGTAAATTTCAAAACACACCACAAGGATCAGCCAAATACTATCAGAACTAATTGCATATGTGATGTGGATTATGGTATGGGGGGGGGTGTGTGTGTGTATAGTTTTTTTCCCCACAGGATTTAAATCATGTTATTTGTGTTATTTAGTAAATAGAATGTGAAGATGGGAAAGGCCTAAAGATGATCTAATATAAACTTTTCGTGTAATAGGTGACACAACTGAGTCCCAAGAAGATTAGGTGACTTTCCCATGGCCCCAAAACTAGTTAGTGGCTGAACTGAGATTATCAAGATTCTTCTTTACCTATATCCTACAAACCACAACCTTGGGAAATTAGGGGGAAAAATAATTTTTGGCTCTTAATAATATTGAAGGCAAAATGGGGGTTCTATGGGTTTTAGTGAGAAGTCTGTAAAATTACCCAGTCAGGCAATGGCTATAATTCTCTCTCTTTCTACTCTAACCCCCATGGAGGTGCCACGTCTCTCTGACTCACCCTCTGTGTGGCTTGCCCTGTGTGTGCTCCACACTACCCACCTCAGAATCCCACCTCTCTTACTCAAGATGATGCTACAAAACTGACATGGACTTATTAGCCTCATTGATCTCTGCACGGTGCACTGCATAACTTTGTCGTGTACATGAGCATTTTTAATCCCATGACTATTTGCTTTTTGTTCAGCTTTGAGTACATCTGTTTGTCTCATGTTGCTCCTTAGATTATGGTATCTCTAGTCAAGGAAAGAAAAAAGGCAGGCAAGGTACTAATATTGTTTTGAGTGTCAGCTGTCTATCAGGAACCAAATTAGACGCTCCCATGTAGTCATTCCGTTTAATCCCCACATCAGCTCTCCAACCAATGGGGAGAATGGGCCTTAGAGGATGTGCTGTTTTGACCCATGCACACGGCAGAGTCAGCGTTTGAACCTAGGCTTGTCTGCTTCCAAAGCCCACACTCTCTCTCAGGCACCACCCTGTCTGTTCCAAAAGCCCTCCCTAGCACAATGCACACCATAGGTGCTCAACAGATGCTTGCAGATGATGACGAAAGTGCTTTCTTTACCAACTGGAGAATACTTTGAAAGTGGCAAGTCCCCTGCCACTCTCAAAGTTAATTTAAAAACCCATGGTCAATTTACCCTAAACCTGTGGGAAATGAATTGACTCTAAAAGATGAGGCATAACATGTGGTCGTGAAAGTACAAGATATTGTACTAAGTTTACATAAGTACTGGCTAAGTTTTTTTCTTGCAGAGCAAAGTGGCAGCCAGAACGTTTTGGGCATCTCAAATTGCCACTAAGCCCTGCATCTATGCAAAAGTGCTGGGCAGCAGGCTGCTGGCTGCAGGCTTTTACTAAGCTCATTGAAGACAGCCCATGGTCTGCCTCTGTCGTGATCAGAGTGGTTCTGTTTTCTTTGAGAAGTCTCATGTTCGATGCTGCGAGAATCTCCTCCACCCCCGAGTCTGGCATCCTTACCATCTATCACTACTTGACATGAGCTTCCACAGTCAGTGGCGTGAACATGTTGCCTGCTTTGTTAAACCCTTTTCTACATGATTTGACTAATCTACAGAGCAGTACCCAGGAATGGTAAATCTAGACAATGACAAAGAAGCATCGCAGTATATAAGTACATTCTTGGTAAACTAATTTTTCCCCTGCCACTCTCAAAGCAATATAAACTTTGTTGTTCCTCCTGGATCTCAAATGCATGTAATAAATTCTTTGAAATGTCAGTAATGTTGAACTGAGGTTTTTTTTTTTTTTTTAAGGAGATTTTCTTTCTTTCATAAAAGCAAAAATTGTCCCTTGCAGAGTATAAGGGTAAATGTGTGTTTTGTTTATTTTCTTCAGTACTTAATGCTGTTGGGCAAAGTGATTCTCATTTCCTACCTGACCCCTTGCTGAATGAGTGAATCACTAATGAAGCCCTCAGTTTTCTGGATGCTTATATAAGCAGACATAATTTCATACTATTTTGTATTTTTAGTCTAATCAACATTTGCTTAACAAATTTATGACATATAAAGCATTTTTAGCAGTATGTTATATTTAATTTTCACAATCACTCTCTGAGTTTGGATGGATTTTCTTATCCAAAATAGTAAAGTTTTCTTTAGCTCTTAAGTCCAAGAGGAAGCCTTGTCCACTCCATGCGGACTCTTAACAGTTTTCAAAAGGTCCTCATGGCTTAGATTGCTCAGGGAGAATGTTGTCTATATCGTGATAGTTCTACCATTTTCACCAAACTTACTTAACTTCATAAAATCATAAATTAATTCAGTGAAAAATGTCAACCAAAAGGGTTATTTGATTGTCATAACAGCTCAATTCAATATAAAAGGATTGTTTTATTAGTTCTGTGCAACTGGGAAGATGGATTACTACCCTACCCCTTGCCCCAATTCCTTAACCAACATTACAAAAATTTGATGAAAGTGAAATCCCAGGTCTGGCTGAAATTGACAGTGGACAGAATGCCATTGACTTTGGAGAATGTTTGTGCTAAATCATTTACACAGCTAGTAGCTAAGATGGGCATGATGAGGGTGAGGTGACTGAGGCATTCACTGAACCACTACATTTAGGGGTGTGTCCAAAATGCAGCAGTTAAGACGAATACATCTTAATGCAATATTAAAAAAATAAAAACGAATACCAACAATTTGTGATTAGTAAAATGTTGGTATTACTGAGTTTTCTTTTGCCTGGGACTCCAATATGGCTCAATATTATTACTGATCCTATGTTTAAAAATTTGAAATCTTATTGATGATGGTGGGTTTTTGGTATTCATTTTTATTTTTTAAAATATCACATAAAAACATTATTTATCTCGATTGCTGAAGTTTTGCATGTGCCCTTAAATTCTGCATATGAGATGAGAGCTTCATAGCCTCACCTAGTCTCAGTTCTGGCTAGGAGAATTCTTTTTTTTTTTTTTTTTGAGATGGAGCCTCAAGCTATCCCCCTGGGTAGAGTGCCATGGCATCACAGCTCATAGCAACCTCCAACTCCTGGGCTCAAGCAAGTCTCCTGCCTCTGCCTCCCAAGTAGCTGGGACCACA
>CAUYQV010170663.1:0-12121 GCA_963574575.1 Galagoides demidoff | reverse complement strand
CCCCCTGGGTAGAGTGCCATGGCATCACAGCTCATAGCAACCTCCAACTCCTGGGCTCAAGCGAGTCTCCTGCCTCCACCTCCCAAGTAGCTGGGACCACAGGCGCCCACCACAACGCCCAGCCATTTTTTGGTTGCAGCCGTCGTTGTTGTTTGGCGGGCCCGGGCTGGGGATTCGAACCTGCCACCTTAGGTGTATGTGGCTGGCGCCTTAGCCGATTGAGCCACAGGCGCTGAGCCTGGATGACTTCTTCTTATTCACTCACATCCTTTTCTTTCTGGTTAAAGAATTCCCTCTGGGATTTCTTAGAGGACAGTTCTGTTGTTGATGAAATCCCTCAGCTTTTGTTTGCCTGGAGGAGTTGTTATTTCTCCTCCTTGTTTGAAGGATAGGTTTGCAGTATAGACTATTCTAGGGCTAAGGTTTATATTCCTTCAGCCTTTTGCATGTGTCGTGCCCTTCTCTCCTGGCTTGTAAGGTTTCCACTGTGAAGTCTGCTGCCAGATGTGCAAACAGGGCCCTTGTCTGCTGCAAATCCTGAGAGCCCACGTAGGTGAGCTCAGGGGCCTCAACAAGGGGATTGAGGTAGTGGGTTCATCCTCTTCTACTCTTCCTCCTTATGAGGACGCAGCACTCAAGGCCCCACCTTGGAAGCAGAGACCCGGCCCTCATCCAACACTGAACCTGCTGGTACCTGGGTCTTGAATAAATTTCCATTAGTCTGTTATTTCTATTATTATTCTATCATAAATAAATAAATTTCTATTAGTGAAAATTACCCCAGTCCAGGGTATTTTGGTATAGGAGCACAAACCCATGAAGACACTAGAGGAATGAAAATAGGGATTTTTTTGTTTTTTAACTGTTCATTTGGCCTCTCAGAGTTTGGCATTTTGATTTAACTTTTGCACAGTAATTTTGATTTCTCCCCCAATATTCCAATGCCCATTAGATGGCTGACATCTTCTGGTCTTCATGTCCAGAATTCAAACAGGAAGAGACATTGTGTTATAGCAATTAACAGTGATGCTTGCAAGGGATGTCAACAAGCTGAAAAAATTAATTGAAAATTTAACCTTTAAACAAAAAATACTCAGACGCCGGGCTTCCATCTGTAAGCAGCTTATGCTGTCTGTGCACATTTTGTTGTATTATTTAAGCATTTTCTAGACCATTTCTGATTAATACAGCAATGCTATTTTCCAGTCCAGTCTCCTTAATAAATATATGTGTCAAATATCTGTTTCCTCCCATGAATGCAAAGACTTCTAATTCCCCTTGTTTGCATGTGCTAACTGGTTGCGTAACGAGATTAACAGCTCTGTCTTTTTTTCTTCTGCAGATTTTATAAGAAAAGCCAGTGGGCTCCCAGACGAAGTTAAAAAGGTACCTTCTTTAATTTTGCATATTGTTAGCTGCAATCCGGTTGCTAATGTTTGTTTTATTTCCATCTGTCAAAAGCAATGCCAAAATACGTTGTGTTTGCCTTGAGTTGGCTCAATTAATCCTCCGCTGGAAACAGTTCTGTCATTTCATGTTTGGTTAAGGCCCTGATTCAGTAGCTCCCAAACTGAGAGCAGCTCATCTTTGCTAGCAGCAGCCAGGATACGTTTTACTACCACTTTCTGGGAAATATCCACTTGGCAAAGACCAAAGAGAAAGGTGGGGGTAGAGCCCTGCGAGAAATGTCAATTTGGCAGCCGCATGTCTGCCTTGGGTACAGATAACAATGTCCTGGGTTTGGTCCTGTCCACCTGTTTTGATGGAACTAGATGAACCTCTAATGGGTCCTCTGGGTGAGTGGTTTTGGCAGGTGTCTGCATGGGGCAGACCCTCAAGGGCGTAGCCTTCATGTAAGTCTAATGATGATGTATTAGTTTTCTAGGCTTCCTTAACAAAATAGCAAACACCTGGGTGTGGTATTTTAAAGCTTAAAGCAATAGAAATTTATTTTCTTGCTGTCCTAGAGGCTGGGGGTCTGAGATCAAGCTGTCAACAGGGTTGGTTTCTTCCAGGGCCCTGTCCTTGGCGTGTGGATGGCAGCCTTCTCCTGCTGTCTCATGGTCTTCCTTCTTTACCATCTGGGTCAAAGTTTCCTCCTTTCATAGAGACACTAGTTGTGTTGGATTAGGGCCCCCACATATGGCCTCATTTTACCTTAACCGCCTTCTTTAAAGGCCCTGTCTCCAAATACAGTCACACTCTGACACACTGGGGGTTAGAGCTTCAGTATACGAATTTTTTGTAGGACACAATTTAGCCCATAACAGATGACAACCAAAATAGCATAAAATAAAATAAAAATACAATAAGATAAGAAAAGAAAGATCTCAGATCAAAAAATACAAAAGCAGCCACAGTGTAGCTTTCTCCCCATTTATAACCTCTGCTCCTTCTTGATTCTTCTCTTTCACACCCTCTGAATAAAAGCTCTGTCACCATCTTTATAGGGTTAGCGTATTTTATGGAATGTAGGCTACTGATGCATTCTGAGTTCAAATCCTGACTTGACCTTGTAGTAGCTGTATGGCCAAGCCCATGTCATTTAAATTCTCTGAGTTCCAAGTTCCTTGTCCCTCAAATGCAGTTGATTAATAACAATGACCCAGCTGATTCCCTTTTGTAGGGATAAGGTCCCTATCTGAGAAAGGCAGTGGGATACCAGGATTGAATAAATGGGAGTGGTCTACAGAGAAATATAAAAGAAATAACAGATCTGCCTTTTAAAGTAAAGTCGGTTATAAAATTCTCCCTGTCAGGGCAAATGGCTTTCACTGCCAACCCTTCTTTTGTATGAAACCAGAGAACACACCATGTTGTGCGTTTCCTCTCTTTCTCCTCTCCTCTCTCTTTTGTTCTCTCTATCTTCCTCCTCCCATCTCTCTCTTTTCTTGCCCTTCTCTCCTTCTTTCCATCTTTCTGTCTGTCTTTCTTTCTGTCCCTCCCTTTTCTCTCTCACACACATACACACACGTGCACCTTGAATTTAGTTATTCTCAGAAAAGCTTAACCAAAAGTATTTCACGTGGCTACACATCTTATTTCTATTCATTCCTCTCCGAAATGACCCAACTTCGCATACATATATATGACAGAGGAGACTCCTCAGCATTTATTTTTGCTTTGCAAAGAGGAGGCCGTGTGGTCTCTTGTCAGAGACTTCCTCTTCTTTCCCATGTGTCTTCAATTCCTCCAGCCAGCTCCCAGGATGGGGTCCTGCCAGAAGACATTTTCACTATGAGGTAGGAATCAAAATATGTAACAACTGGTCACAAGTATGCTTCGCTAAGCCCATGGTTGTGACTATTCCGTATCCCTTTCTGGAGTGCTACCCTGGTACCTTTATGTAAAGTAGCTGCCTATGTAATTAAGTGGCTATACTATGTAAGTAGTTCCTTCATATAAACAGAATTATAGAAAATTGGTTAGCTGTGCTCAAAACAAAAACAGCAACATCAAACAGAACTCTGAATAGTACCTTTCCTCTCTCAGTGGGAAACATCTGTCTTCATACATTATCAAAAAGTCTAAACCCTGGGCATGAATCATTAAACTTTTCTAGAGAATAGTCGACCTTGGGATTTTACCAAGTGCCTTTTTCGTGCTGGATATGCAGTGATGGAAGAAACAGATGATGGCATGTGCTTGGCACCCAGTGTCATGCAGCCATTTAAATGACGACTGTGATGACCAGGTAATAATACAATGGAGACACTTGCAGATTATATCACATTACATGAAAATTAGATGCAAATGTTATAGATGACGTGACATGCATTATTCTGCTTATGACCTAAAAAATAAAACCACGCCTATTTATGTCTAATCATGTTTAAAAATTTAGCACACTCGTCAAGGAATGCCCAGGAAAAGAGCCCTCTTCTGTGAAGTGGGTGGTAGGTCTTTCTTTTATCAGCAATGTCCGCATTGGTAGCCATGTTGAATCTGTATCCTATTCGTCTAGGCCTGATTTGGACTTTTGTAATTAACAGAATGGCTGGCATGGGGGATGGGAGTGGAAGGTGGACTCTAATTTACCTTAATGAAGGTAATCAAAAGATGGGTCAGGATGGTTGAACCCAATCTGAAATGAAAACTTTATAGAGTTTATTTTGACAGTTGACATACCTATAATTCATATAACCTTTGACTAGCAGACCCTTAATAAAAACTTTAAATTTCTTCTAACTAAGACACGGTGAAATAACCGGCTCATATTTGCCAAGAGCATTGTTCGGTTTTTCTTAGGTGACTCATTTTTTCTGCCATTCAAGTTCTCTCATAAAATTATGATCAAGGCACGTTTAAAGGGCATTCTGCATTCCTTCAACACACTCCACTATGTACAGCCACCTCTCTGGTTTGCTGGAAGTAGCTCAGTCTTATTTCTGAGCCCTTGGGGGGTTCAAAGTGTTCTTTGATTGCCTTGGGCCAGAGCGTTGGGAAAGGTTTTCCAAAGCAGCAATTATTTTTTAAAATGGAAAGATATAAGTAAGAAACGTAAAATTTCAGCTAGAGGACTATAGATTCTACTCCTTTTCTTGAATAAATACCATGATTCAATTCTGCCACTAGAGTTAGGACTATTGTCAATCACTCCACACCTATAGCCATGGAGGGTCCACACTAGAAAAGTACCCTGGGAAATGACGTATCAAGATGGTATTCATGATTGCATTTCAGTCCTAGGATTATGGAAATTTTTTTGCTGTATTTTCCAAATGTTCTCTTATGACTTTCAAGGAAAAAAAAAGTATTTTAAAAACCAGAGCAATCATGTTAAATGTTTATCTTGGACCTTTTGATATCACATGAGAAACTGAAATATTGGAATTTATATAGAGGAAGGTTCACATTAAAATTATATAGCAGAAGGCTCACATTAAAATCATTACCATATGCTGGATGCTGGTTGGAATAATTTTCTAATTTAAAATTTAAAAAATATATCTCTAAACCAATATAAATAGAATACACAGAAAGATATTATGGAGAATATGGGCCATGATATTTTTAAAAAAATGTATGTGGTTCAATTAATCCCAACCTCTATTTATTTAATCACTCACTTATTTATCCATTCAACATTGTCTATAAACTAGGCTGTTGGTTCCACTGGTGAGCCAAGTACATAATCCCTGTCCTCAGGGAGCTTGAATCTAGGTTCGATTCCTATCAGAATTAACAGTGTATGAGCAACAGATACTAAATTAAAATCATGTAAATAAAGACAAAAGCAAGCGATGGAAGAACACTATTTTGCATGCATGAAAGAAGGTAGGATGCAAACTTATTTTCTATTTTGTCTAATGCACACATACACACACACTTGCATGCACACACACTGTCATGCTATCTCCATCTGGCTCAGAGATCCGGGATCTACACCAATCATAGAAGAGGTCAGTCATTTATTTAAAGTACCTCTTGTTCTTCAAAGGGGCAGTTGACTCCCAACATCCTGGTTCTATCCCACTGATGTCTACTCACAGGAAGTAAGAATAAGCCGTGAGAGTGGGTGGGGCCCCCTAGATCTCAAAGGCCAGGATGGGGAAAGGGATGTGTTGGGGGCAGGGACAGGAGAAAGGAGAGCCCCTGGAAGCAGTGTATACAATAAAAGGGACTTGGGAGTTTCAAAGGGTCATTGGTTAAAGTGTTGGAGAACTAAACAGGTAGATTAGGAAATGGCCTCACCTTGCTCTAGCAGTACCTGACCAGAGCATCTGTTACAGAGTAACAATAACAATTCCATGTCTATCAAAAAACACAAGTCAAGGTTTAGTACCTGTAGCTCAGCGGCTAGTGTGCTAGCCAAATACACTGGAGGTGGTGGGTTTGAATTCAACCTGGGTCTGCCAAACAATAATGACAACTACAACCAAAAAATAGCCGGGCCTTGCGGTGAGCGCCTGTAGTCCCAGATACTTGGGAGGCTGAGGCAAGAGAATTGCTTTAGCCCAAGAGTTTGAGGTGGCTGTGAGCAGTGACAGCACAGCACTCTACTGAGGGCTACTGCTTGAGATTCTGTCTCAAAAAAACAAAAACAAACAAACAAAACATAAGTCAACAGGGGTGGGTGGGAAATACTGCAGAACAAAATAAAAATAACATGGCACTGAAAACGATTAATCGGACAACTGGGTGCGGAGGGGAACATATAGAAGTCTTGATAAGATATAAGAAATGCGGGCCCTAAAATGCTATTCGAAAACCATTTTTCAAACAACCAGCACAGTGCACACTGATAGGAACAAATGCAGCAGATAAACAGAGAAGAAAAGGCTTCAAGGAAGCTACCATTCAGCCATAGGAGGTGAAATGCTCACTACCCGTGGCTAAAACAGAAACCATCAGAAAGTCAAATCAAAGCTGAGTAGGCTAAGCTGAAAATGTGTCCTCAAATTCCTTCCTTTCCTTCCCTCCTTCTTTATTTTTCTTTCAAGGAATATTGATTAAGCATCCGATGTGTGTCAGAGAACTGCAAAGGAGAAGACGATGAAAAGGGTGGAGAGACAGAGAATGGATGTCATAGACATAAATTTTAGATAGTTCTACAGAGTCAAAGAATGCAATGGAAAGAAAACAATCATCCAGGGTATAATTAGATACAATTTTCTGGAGCTGCAAGGATCTAAATGTGGAGATCAAACATTCCCACTGTATTTTAAGAAAAGATAATGAGAAAAAGGTTCGCACCTAGAAGAAAGTAGTAAATGCCAGGGAACGGGACAACTTGTGTAGTGTTTTCAGGGAAGAGTGTGTGAGCCAAGAATGTTGAAACCAGCCAAATGGCCATTTGTGGGGAAAGGCGAAAAGTGAACAAACAGAAAACTACACAGAAATGAAATAAAAATCACTTTCAAAAACTTTCCAAATATGCTATTCATAAACGCTCATTTGAGGGAAAAAGAACTTCAACACGATCTACTCGCAGTTAAGGACTGACTTGGGGTGAGCTACTCAAGAACAGGAAAACCGTGGTACCCAAAGAGTGATGGTGAGAAAAGAAAACAATTGAGATAAAGTCCAAAACTGTAAATATCTTTCCGATTTGAATGCAAATGCCAATATAATTTTCGAGAGATGGCTCTCAATTATGCCGTAGTAATCGAATAGAAAATGGGCTAGGAACGGGCTGGAAAACGTAAATTGCTCATATTAATTTTTATAAGAGGATGAAGGTTGACATTAAATATTGACAACCAGAGAAAAAGTCATTCCAATCCTTGAAATGAAGACAAAAGCCAAATTTTAAAAAGAGTTAAATTCCTTCTTAGCTACTGGGGAAAAAAAGGAGCAAAAAAAAAAATAATGTGGATCAAACAATAAGAATAGATTTAAGAGAGAAAATGGCAGATATAAAATAAGATGGCCAAGCCAGTCAGTGCTACTGTCAAGCCAACTCTTGCTTTTTAGTTATGGTATATGCATGTATTGTCTCACTTAATCATTGTGATACAGATGAGGAAACTGAGCGCAAACTGAGTACAATACAAAGAGCTTAGAGCACATCTCTTCACACGTGGTGTGGATGTCTGGCCTTGCCCATGACCCTGCCTAGGACAGATAGGAGGCCGCCTATAATCTATGAGTTTCCCCAGTTTTCTAAAATGTTACTTCCCTGCCAACATAACCCCACTGTAACTACCCCAGTGTTATTTTTTTTGTTTTTGAGACGGAGTCTCACTTTGTCACCCTCAGTAGAGTGCCATGGTGTCATCGCTCATAGCAACCTTAAACTCTTGGGCTCAAGTGATCCTTTTGCTTCAACCTCCTGAGTAGCTGGGACTACAGGCACTTGCCACAATGCCTGGCTATTTTTATTTTTTTATTTTTTTTTTTTGCCTTCTGGGATTTCTTAGTTTATTATTCTTAATAATATTGAAGAATAAATTATTCTTTTTTTATATAATCTTTTTTTATTAGATCATAATTGTGTACATTAATTCTCTCATAGGATACAGTGTGTTGCTTCCATAGGCAGTTTGGAAAACTCTCATCCAACTGGCTAACATTGTGGGGATCACGCCTATGATTTATCCTATTAGGGTACATGTGAATCTGTCTAAAGGTTGAATATGAATGCCTGGCTATTTTTAGATGGGGTCTCACTCTTGCTCAGGCTGGTCTTGAGCTCCTAAGGCCATCCACTGGCCTTGGCCTCCTCCAGTGCTAGGATTATAGGTGTGAGCTACCAGACTGGACCTACCCTGCTGTTATGTTGAGAGTACAGAAGAGACACGCATGGAGAAGTGGCTGGTGGGTAATCTTGCATTACTGTAAACAGTAGCATCAGTAGTAAGTGTCATCTTACTTACCTCTCTCATTCTACTTGTGTTCTCAGAGTACCAAAACTTACTCTCTAACCTAGCAGCGTGCTGGTTTCACTCAGGCATTCCTACCAGTCAGTAGCCAGGCATGAAACAAAGTCAAGGGCTGGCAATTCACAGCTCTGCCTCCCTGAGGAAGCCACACAGAGATGGTGCTGTGTCTGCCAAGGAAAGACTTCTATCGGCCATTTCTAGATTATTTTAAAGTTTCTATATAACTAATATTTCCCAACAACTTAAAAGGCCAAATTCTCCTATTGTGTTCAACAGTAGATCTTCACTTCGTGCTACTTAAAACTAAAAGGCAAAGGAGCTGAAAAACATAGTTAAAAAGATTAACAGAGAAATTCAAAAACAAGAAAAGCAGGGCTGACAATATTATTTCGGGGCAAAGACTATTAAAGGAGACAAAGAGTGTCATTTTACAATCCACAGTGAAGATAAAATGTCATGAAAATTTATTTGCTGAATAACATAACATCAAAATATATAAAGCTAAAAATGTTGGAAATAAAATGGTAAATTTACAGAAAAACATTCGCTTTGGGAGAGAGGAACATACCTCTCTTACCTAGCAGAGAAGATAGTCTTAAAATTCATAGATAAATGCATAGTACCTAGATAAATTTGAATAGAATAACTAGTCAGAATTGCATATACCAAAATGAAAATACAGTCTTTAACTTCCAGGAAGGTTTACAAAATTTCACCTTATTCGGAACCACACAAATAAGCATAATAAATTCCTTACAGTGAATGTTTTTAAAGATCAACTCTCTGAATTTAATGTCAGATAAATACAAATTAAAAATACAAGGGAAAACAGACAACAATGAAAATTAAAATTTCCCTCAGTAATTTTGAGCTAAAGACTAATAGGCTCTAAGCCACTGATCACTTAGAAATAAAAGAAAGGTAAAAATATTTTATCATAAACATATTGTTATACTGACGAAATTGTACTCTAAGGCAGGTTCATAACAGTAAGTCAATTCCTTATTAAATAGGAAATAATAAAAGTGAATTATTCAGTCTATTTAAGATGTTATGTTGAGAACTCAAAAACCAAGCTAGGGTAACTAGGTAAATTCAAAGGATGTAGATAAGAACAGAAATAAGTTGAAGTACAAAATAATTAGAAAATAGAAGAGATAAATTGTTCTAGGAAGTGATGTCCAAACTGCCCTCATCCCCATCTCTCCAAAGTAAATAAAATTAGATCAACTAGATCAAACGTCTGGTAATCTAATTGAAGAAAAAGTACGGAGTCACCATTTATCCTTAAGGAGAATAAAAATAGGAGAAATCTTGAAAAGTCATGGTTGAATTTCAATTTTTCATTGGAGGCTACAAAGAACAGAATTGATATTGTAGAAACTATTATCAATGATGTGGCAGAAAACATGAGAAAGACATATTGATATCTATTAGAAGATTTAGAACATGTTTATTTCATTTTTTTTTATAACTTAGGATTCTCCTATTAACGTCCCACTTTTTCTGCTCCTTGCCAATATTGTGATTCCTTTAGAAACTACTAGACCCAGCACAGTGGCTCATGCCTATAATCTTAGCATTCTGGGAAGTCGAGGTGGATAGATTGATTGATCTCGGGAGTTGGAGACAGCCTGAGCAAAAGTGAAAACTCGTTTCTACTAAAAATAGAAAAACTAGCCAGGCATAGTAGTGCATGCCTGTAGTCCCAGCTACTCTGGAGGCTGAGACAAGAGGATTGCTTGAGCCCAAGAATTTGAAGATGCTGTGAGCTATGATGATGCCACTGATGCCACGGCACTCTACCCAGGGCAACAAAATGAGACTGTGTCCCCACCCCCTAACAAACAAACAAACAAAACAAACTACTGTGTATATACAGCCCTTTGCTTCTGTGCCTAAGTGCCAGCTGCACCATTCCCGAGTCTTTCTTAGAACCTCCCTTCTTCATCCATTTCTCACCTATTCTCCTTACTGCCATGATTTCTTTCTGCTAGGTCTGCCTCTTTTCTTTCCCTCCAAGCTTTACTCACTAAATATACATCTTCTAGTGGGCGGTGCCTGTGGCTCAGTGAGTAGGGCACCGGCCCCATATACTGAGGGTGGCAGGTTCAAACCTGACCCCGGCCAAAAAAAAAAAAATAGCTGGGCATTGTAGCGGGCACCTGTGGTCCCAGCTTCTTGGGAGGCTGAGGCAAGAGAATCCCCTAAGCCCAAGAGCTGGAGGTTGCTGTGAGCTGTGATGCCATAGCACTCTACTGAGGGCAACGGAATGAAATTCTGTCTCTAAAAAACAAAACAAAACAAACAAGCAAAAACCTATATCTTCTAGTCTGCTGTGTGCTAGAAAAGAAACTGACCAATATTGTTAGATCTATATGAAAAATAATTGCCAACAGACATTACAGCACACTACATGAGGCCTCGAAGAATTCTCTTCTGAGCAACAGTAAGAGACACGAGTCTTATTCTTACTCCCTTGAATTTTCTGGGTTCCTCTGTTGTTGTGAACTCTCCTTCTGCCTAGTAGATCAATTGTTATTCAGATGTCTCTGTGTGTAAAATCGCCCTCCTGAATGTTGACTGAGGCCCATGTTTGCACGACAGCTTTGGAGGTATTCTGTAGTATACCAATATGGTAGGGCCACTGGATTTCTTCTGAAATGGTTCACAAGAACAAAGTGACACTAGTTTTGACTCAGTAGCTAAAGTCTCCGTTTGTAGGAATAGTTGGACTAGAGGTGAGAATTAAAGCAGGACTTGTATTTCCTCAAGATTCCTGGGAGCTGGGATGACCCCTCCAACTCAAGGCCCAGTTGTCCTCTAATCTAGGGAAAGCCTGGGCTTTTTCCTTCTGCCAAATTTCCTTTCCTAGAGCCAAAAGCAGCTTCTGGCATGCTGGTGGCATGACATCTCTCTTCGGGTATTTCCATGTCTCTTGAAATTTAGTTTATATAAATAGTCACAGTGGCGGACGAATCGGATGACTTCTGCATAGGAGAAGGGTCACTGCAATGGGACTGCCCCCAAGCCAGGCTTTCCATGGGGGGTTCCCAGCATGGCTGTAGCTGATTTGCTCTCTGACATGGCATAGTGGGGGCTGGGGATTTCCTTGGACGTCCATCACTTGTTCTCTGACAACTCAAGGACTGGAAGGTCCCTTTATGGACAATTTTGGTAATTTCCATTAAGGAGTGTGAAAGTTATGAGTTTTAAATGTTATGAAATAGCCTGAGAATTAAATATTATAAAATAAGACTCCAGGAGTCCTGCACGTTAGTGCTTTTATTTGGTAGCTTACTGGGTGGTGTTGCTGGGGTTGGATTACTGACTTTCTTTGAAAAATAAAGAAGAGGAAAGAGAGGAGGGAGAAGAATTGAGAGAAGGAAAAGGATAAGAAGAACCACAATATGTTTATTACTTTTCTCTTGGAAGAAATTTGGATATGAAGATCCATCACAATTCAGAATCTGCCCTGAGTAAGAAGGAGCTCTTGTTTCCATGCCTCGGCCAAGACTGAAAATAAAATAAAACAACAGACAGAGACAAACAGACCTAGTTAATCTGTCTGTCCTGGGACTATGAGAGATAGGAAGCCCACTTAGCACCCCAGCCATGAATCCTGGCTCAAGGGTTATGGCGCATGGAGTTAGGGCTTTAGGTTCGGAGAGCTCTGGAAATCTTTGTGTTCAACTCTCAACTCTGTGAGTGGGATACATCCAAACCCTTTGACAAATAACTCTGAGTCTTTTTTTTTTTTTTTTTTGGAGACAGAGCCTCAGGCTGTCTTCTTGGGT
>CAUYQV010170660.1:0-17180 GCA_963574575.1 Galagoides demidoff | reverse complement strand
CCAGCTACTTGGGAGGTGGAGGCAGGAGACTCGCTTGAGCCCAGGAGTTGGAGGTTGCTATGAGCTGTGATGCCATGGCACTCTACCCAGGGGGATAGCTTGAGGCTCCGTCTCAAAAAAAAAAAAAAAAAAAAAAAGAATTGATTCCTTAAGTAACTTAACATCTGAAATTCATCATCACCTTTGGTGTATGTAAAGGGCATGGTATAACATTAATTCCTTATAGCAAAAGATCTCTTTTAACAGAAGAGTTCTTGCTTTGCCCTCAAATTAACCTTTACATTAAAAGATTGTGGGAGAAGATGGTGATTGTGTTACAAACTAGCAATGCTCTACAGCCATACACCAAATGTAGACATCAGAGCTTGGCTGATCATCTGACATTATCACTGAGACTGTAATAAGTCATAAAAAAAAGTAAAGATTGAGCTACCCTGCCCAACACCTGCAGAACTGGGCGGCGCCTATGGCTCAGTGGATAGGGTGCCGGCCCCTTGTACCGAGAGTGGAGGGTTCAAAGCTTGCCCCAGCAAAACTGCAACAACAACAAAACAATAGCTGGGCATTGTGGCAGGTGCCTGTAGTCCCAGCTACTCAGGAGGCTGAGGCAAGGGAATTGCCTAAGCCCAGGAGTTGGAGATTGCTATGAGCTGTGACGTCATGGCACACTACCGAGGGCAACAAAGTGAGACTCTGTCTCTTAAAAAAAAGGAAAAAGCATAGACCGGTCATGGTAACTCAAGCCTGTAATCCCAGCACTTACAGAATTCAAGGCTGGAGGTTTGTTTGAGGTCAGGAGTTCAAGATTAGTCTGAGCAACATAGCAAGACCCCATCTCTACAAAACATAGAAAAATTAGCCAAGTGTAGTAGTGCAATCAAGTGAGACTTGTCTCAAAAAAAAAAAAAAAAAAAACCTATGACCTAACTTCAAATTGTAATCTGTGGTTAATTCAGGAGGAACTCAGTAGAGGTGAATATATATGCAATTACTGATAGATTTTATTGTCTATAAATCCAGAATGTTTTATTACCCATTAAATTGTATTACTGCTGTAGTCAGATATATCCCTCCATCCTGCTGTTTCTGCATAGGAGTGAGGCCTCAGTGCAGTGGCATGTGACTGATTCATCCATGAAGTCATTGTCACTTTAATCCTTTAACATCCCCCTGATGATGGGGGAAGTTCCTAAAACCCAGATTCAAAGGATTATTTCTACAAACTAATGATTGCCTGCTTCTTTCAACAACTTCTTAATTTTGAAAATTTTTTTAACTTATGGGAAAGTTTTTAAAACTGGCATGATGACATGTGTCTTTAGTCCTAGCTACTCATAAGGCTAAGGCAGGAGGCTTACTTCAGCCCGGGGCTTGAGGCTGTAGCAAGGCATGCCTATGAGTAGTCACTGCACTCCACCCTGGGCAACATAGTGAGACTCCCATTGCTGCAAAATTTTTTAAAAATTAGCCAGGTGAGATAGCACATACCTATAGTCCCACCTGCTCTGGAGGGTGATGTAATGGATCATTTGAGCCCAGGATCAAGGTTGCAGTGAGCTATAATGTCGCGACTATACTCCAGGATAGAGCAACATGGCGAGACCTTGTGTTTTGGGGTTTTTTTAATTAAAAAAAAGATAGACTGGTGCAGTGTCTCACTCTCTCGGAAGCTGAGGAAGGTGGATTGCTTGAACTCAAGTCGAAGACCAGCCTGAGCAAGAGTGAGACCATGTCTCTACTAAAAATAAAAGAACTAGCCAGGGCTAGGTGTGGTGGCCCATGCCGATACTGTAAACCCAACACTCTGGAAGACTGAGGTGGGTGGATCACTTGAGCTCATGAGTTTGAGACTAGCCTGAGCCAAAAAGCAAGACCTCATCTCTGCTAAAAATAGAAAAACTGAGGCAAGAGGATCACTTGAGCCTAAAAGGTTGGAGGTTGCTGTGAATTAT
The DNA here is from genome assembly GCA_963574575.1 of Galagoides demidoff. Lineage (NCBI taxonomy): Eukaryota > Metazoa > Chordata > Mammalia > Primates > Galagidae > Galagoides > Galagoides demidoff. The sequence continues at coordinate 15,228 of CAUYQV010170660.1, read as the reverse complement.
GATGCCATGGCACTTTACCCAGGGTGGGGTGACAGCTTGATACTCTGTCTCAAAAAAAAAAAAAAAACTAGCCAGGTGTGGTACCAGCTGCCTATAGTCCCAGCTACTTGGGAGACTGAGGTAAAAGGATTTCTTGAGCCCAAGAGTTTGAGGTTGCTGGGAGCTATAATGCCATGGCACTCTACCTAGAGTGCAACGGAGTGTGACTCTGTCTCAGGAAAAAAAAAAAAGCATAGTTAAGAAAATGAATGTGCAAGCTCCAGCCTTTGTAATGCGTTTCTCTGACAAAAGCCAGTGTTGGTACCAAAAAGACAAATGAGCCAATTAAAAGGAGGAAAGATGACTCGAAGAGGCTTCACAAAAGAATATATTTAAATAGCCAATAATCATATGAAAAGATGTTTAATTTCATGAGTCATCGATCAGGGAAGCTTAGATTAAAACCACAGTAGGTCCTAGACACTGACTAGATGCTGAAAACAAAGGCTGACTCAAATAAGGTTGGCAAGGACCTGGACAACTTAACTGGACCCTCAGCCACTATGGGGGGCAAGAAATGGGTGATGACTGTTTGGTCCTTATTTACCCTTTATAAAGTAAACATTTAGCCACAAAAGCAACTTGATTGATAGTTGCCAAAATTGGAAACAACCCAAATAACCTTTTTCTTTTTTTTTTTTTTTTTTTTTGCAGTTTTTGGCCAGGGCGCACAGGCACTGCCCCCTTTTTTTCTTTTTTTAAAGATACAGGCTTTCTCTCTTTGTCACCAAGGGCTACTCATGGCTCACAACAGCCACTCCCTCTTGGGTTCAGGGATCCTCCTGCCTCAGCCTCTCCAGTAACTGGAACCACAGGCACCACCCCCATGCCTGTCCCCAAAGTCAATTAGCAGGAGAATGAATAAACAACTGATGGTAGATCTATGATGTAATGTTTGTCAGTAAAAATCAGCAAACGGAGGGCAGCACCTGTGGCTCAAAGAGGCAGGGCGCCAGCCCCATATGGCAGAGGTGGTGAGTTCAAACCCAGCCCCAGCCAAAAACGACAAAAAAAAAAAAAAATCAGCAAAAGGAGGGTGCACCAGGCACACCGTGCTCTTAGGACAAAGTGCTGAGTCTCAGGCCAGGGCTTATATCTGCTGGTGGAGGACAGGTACAGATAGACCGGAGGTGGCCTTAGGACTTCTGGAGATGATGAGCTCCTGATAGTGGTAGGGTCTGTGTCTCGCCAGGTGAGCACTTGCCAGCTTGGTCTCCATGCTGAAGACTGAAATCATGTACTGTGCACTCCAGCTTTTGAAAGAAATTAATGAATGATTTAGTTCTTTCAGCAAGTGCGTAGAAAGTTTTGTCATTACCATTTTGGATGTACGTCACATGCTACTAAATATTTTAATTATTTTATTTGGGGCTTTTTTTGATATCCCACCATATGTTTGTAGACATGAAAATTGCACATAATTTTTTCAGTTTAGAAAATCATTCTGGCTCAGCACCTGTGGCTAAGGCACCAGCCACATACACCTGAGCTGGCGGGTTCAAATCCAGCCCAGGCCCACCAAACAACAATGACGGCTGCAACCAAAAAATAGCTGGGAGTTGTGGCGAGCACCTGTGGTCCCAGCTACTTGGGAGGCGGAGGCAGGAGGCTCGCTTGAGCCCGGGAGTTGGAGGTTGCTGTGACCTATGATGCTATGGCACTCTACCCAGGGAGATAGCTTGAGGCTCCGTCTCAAAAAAAAAAAAAGAAAATCATTCTATGTGTAGTTTCTACATCCATGTATCTGTTACTAAGAATAGCATCTCCTTTTGTACCCATTTTTCTTCCTTGGTGGGCATGTCAGGCAGGCTTCCAGAAGACCCTGTCACCTACCTTTAGCCCTGACTCACCAGGACCACCACCTTCCAGCCACTGGGTTTAAGTTGCTAAGCTCTCCAGAGGGGACTTGGAGGGGAGCAAGGCCAAGCCCTCAGGGGGTTATGCCCTGCAGTTGAGCATATTTTCAGTTGTTGATCCACAACATTTCAGATGACAAAGAAGGCACAAAAATGCATGGGGTCACACAGCCCTAATAAGGGTCAGGGCTGGGGGTGGCACCTATGGCTCAAGGGTCAGGGCTTAGGGGAAGCAGCAGGTAAACAGGCTCTAGGCATCTCCGTAGAAGATAGATGGGGTAGCCAGTGTTGATAGAAGGGGTAGCCTGCTGAATCCTACAGGATTCAGACATGTTGGAGCTGTGTATAATGGCCTGCGGTGAGGCAGGGACAGCCCAGCACACTAAACTATGGATACCCTTTGGTCTGGCAGCATTGACCATGCTGAAGTTCACACCTCTGACTCAGCAGTTCAATTTGTAGGGACTGTCCTGGAGATGTCAGCAAGCAGGACTATAGCTGAGGGGACAGCGAAACAGAAGCTGGTAGCTACAGTGTCTGTCTGGAGTGCGGGGTGGGATTTAGAAGGATGACGTCTCAGAGCCTGGGTGGAGGGACCTGGGAAGGGCTCAGGCCTATCTGCAGGGCAGTGCTTTACTAAGTACTCCCTTCTTTTATTGACTTCTGGGGGATAAGAGAGGTTTGGGGGCACAGAGGCAGAAGCTAAGGCAGGAGAAGAGGGTGAGGGCTGAGGCAAGGTACACGCAGCACCTGCACTGGGTTGGATGCTGCTGATGTGGGGCCATCCACATAGTGCCAGAAGGTGTCAGAAGGGACCACTGGAAACTGGGTATGGAGGTGTGTATCACTTGGGAGGCTGAGGCAGGAGGATCACTTGAGCCCAGAAGTTCAGGACTGATGTGAGCTATGATTGTGCCACTGCATTCCAGCCTAGGCAACAGAGTGAGACCCCACCTCTAAAAAAATAAAAAGAATGCAGAGCTTTGTTGTATGTAATACTTCATTAATTTCCCATATTTTTTGGAAATTCTCACTGAATCAGCAGAAATGAAAAAGCAATATAAACTGCACATGGTTGCTTTTCTTAGGTATTCTAAATGCAAATAAAGTGCTGATTATATTTTAAATGCTACAGGCATCATACCTAAAACTAAGACCCAGAAACAAGAACAAAGCTTCTTCCTGCACACTACAACATATTTTCACTTCACTTCAGGGTAGCTTTTGTTAAACCCATTGATTATTTTGCTAACTTCATCAGTTCTAGCTTTGAAGGGGAACTAATGGGCTCAGCACCTGTAGCTCAGCGAGGGTGACAGCCACATACACTGAGGCTGGTGGGTTTGAACCTGGCCAGCCAAACAACAATGGCAACTACAACCAAAAATAGCTGGGCGGGTGGCACCTGTGGCTCAAAAGGCACTGGCCCCATATGCCGGAGATGACGGGTTTAAACCCAGCCCTGGCAAAAAAAAAATAGCCTGGCATTGTGGCAGGCACCAATAGTCCCAGCTACTTGGGAGGCTAAGGCAAGAGAATCACTTAAGCCCAAGAGTTGGAGGTTGCTGTGAGCTGTGATGTCATGGCACTCTACTGAGGGCGACATAGTGAGACTCTGTCCCCAAAAAAAGAAAGAGAATTAATGTGTTGAAAAGTTCAGTCCTGAATGGTCCCTTCAAAACACTTAGGTAAAAATAAGCTCAGACCCCATGGCCTGACTTACATTCTGTGCCTTCAGCCAAACGTACATTTCTCTCACAAAGGCGCTTTCCTTTCAGAAGTCCCCACGAGAAGAAGAAGAAGAGGCGATCTCGATCTCGGACCAAGTCCAAGGCCCGGTCTCAGTCTGTGTCCCCAAGCAAACAGGCAGCACCCCGGCCTGCGGCCTCCTCAACCCATTCAGCCAGTGTCTCTCCTGTGGAGAGCCGGGGCTCCAGCCAGGAGCGCTCCAGGTGAGCCGGCCTGGGCTGCACCACAGCCCCTTGACAGGGGTTCCTACCTGGTGTGAGTGTGCTAGGGATGGGGGGGGTCCTCCGAATCAGGAAACCCTCTTCTGCTGCCTATAAATGAGCCCCTATGATGCCAGGGGACCAGGATTCCCAGCCCCGAGTGGCCCCAGCTGCAGCCCCACAGTGTGGCTACAAAGGTCTGAGAATCCCAGCCAGGCACTGGGGCTCTACGGTGACCTGGGACCCAAGCTCTTATTGACTCATCACTAAACCACAAGGGCTAGGGCCAACCAGCCTCTCATGCCAGTAGTACATGGTAATATCAAAGTCTGAGCAGTCATGGGCATGAACCTTGTAGCATCCCAGATGCTCCCCTCCCTGTCCCCTACTTGGTGGCTGTTGGTTGACAGCACCCCACTGTTGTCAGGAGGCCTTTCCTATCCAAGTTTTATGTGCAGTGACCTGAAATCAGATACCCTCCACCCACTCTCCAACACCCTGGCAAGTTGGGAAGGGTGGCATCTGGAAGCGTTGTGCCCCCTACCCCCTGGGCTTCAAACCTGTTGCTCTTTTTTTCTTTTTTGAGACAGTCTCATTATGTTGCCCTTGGTAGAGTACCATGGCGTCACAGCTTAGCACAGCAACCTCAAATTCCTGAGCTTAAGCGATTCCCTTACCTCAGCCTCCCAAGTAGCTGAGACTACAGGTGTCCACCACAACGACCAGCTATAAACCTGTTTCTTCCTTAGATGAACAGTGTATCCACACGTGGCACTGAAAGCTAGCCTGTCCCCAGCTAAGCAGAGACCATAGCTCATGTGGGATGGGTTGGAGTCCAAGAGGTGGCATCTTTAGGATAAGATGTCAGACATTAGAGGCATGGCAGCCAGATGTGCCTGTCAGGCCACCTGCCTGGAGGGAGGCCTCTCAGAGGCACGATGCCCACTTGTATGTGTTAGGATTCCAGGAATGGCTCCACCTTTCTAAGACTTCTTTCCATCTCTTTCTTCCTCATATCTTATGCAGTATTTATATAAAAATACATTTTGAATTAGATTAAACTTTATAAAATATTTCAAATGAGTAAGCATAAAATATTTGTTTATTTTTATTTTCAAGATACTGGAAACAAATAGAATACGATATTTCGTGGATAATTCCAGAGTCTACAGTGTCACTCATTGGACTTGTCTCAAAATTATTAGACTGTTGTAAGCCTCTCTTGATCTCTTTGCTTTAGGGGAATTTCTCAGGAAAAAGATGCTCAGATCTCTTCAGCAATCGTTTCTTCTGTGCAGAGCAAAATAACTCAGGTAAAATGGGAGTTCATCCCTCCTTCTTTCCTATTTTGTTATAAAGGGGATTGTTTTTTTTCCTCCACTGCTTTCATTCCCTGTCCTTCATTTTATTGGTTCTGACATAAGGCAGGGGCCAATGCTGCTGATGTCACCCTGACCAGAGTTCACTCAGGGGCTAGGGGCTGAGTCTCTTTCCTTGGGCCAGCCTCGAGACCTAGACTGGTGCCCTGTGGGGTTCACTGCAATCATGCATCTTGGCCTGGCACCCACAGCACATGTGCAGTCAGGCGGGGAAGGCTGGAATGCGTTCATGAATGTGGCACTGGCCTCACTAAAAACTGCCCTTGGTGTGATCATAGCCACTGCCACATGTTCCCAAGGCCACTTTCTGCAAACAGTCCTGTCTATATTGTGAATTTCCTCACTACAAGGTTATCTCACAGGTTCTCCATGTCTCCCCTACACAGGATCTCATGGCCAAAGTCAGAGCAATGCTTGCAGCTTCCAAAAACCTGCAGACCAGCGCCTCCTGAGACAGCAGCCCTGCTGAGCGGAGACACCCCCAGCCTAAAAACAGCGATGTACAAAGGCTGGCATTGGGCCTGGGGGTCCACACACAAGAGGTCACAGAGATGTGGACAGGAAAAGGCTCATTTCTGTGTAGCCACAGAACACCGTCCAGACCTTCCACCCTAGGACTCTGTGGACAATGGGTGGTTTTTGTAAATTAATTTTTGATGACATTTTCAGTTTAAGATTTTTGACCAGCAGTCTCTTACCTGTATATTTGTAAATAATATCATGTTTCTGTGAAAATGTATTATCAAATAAAATGGGAGGAAAACACCTTTTCTAGCTAGAACTTTGGGGCAGTTTCTTCTTTCCTCTGGCCTGTGGGATTCACCTCAGCCCCATGTCATCTGCAGACCCAGCAGGGCTGTCAGCAGCAGTTGGGTGTGCCATCCAGGGCCCTTCCCCAGCCATTGTCAGCTCCTCATTGGTGCATGACCCCAAGCATCTGCCCCACCAAGCAGAAGGGAGCAGGTGGCTCTACAGAAGTTGTGGGTGCCCAGCACCTCCTCCAGGCCTGGCAGACCTCGAAGTTTACCCCAGATCCAGGTGCCAAGCTGCAGCCTCACCTGATGGGAGCACTACACAGCTCACTCCCTGCTCACTGTCCTGATACTCTGATGCTATGGATTCCCCCATCAGTGTCAGACACATCTGTGAAGATGCAGAGTTCTGTGTCCCTCGGGATTCAGGCCTAAAGGTCTTTCCTGTCCATAGTGCTCGTGTGCTGGGCCTGAAACCAAGATTGAGGGCTGAAGTTCTCTGTAGTCCACTTAAATCCTTTCTTAGTTACCAAAGTCCTTTTTCACTCCTGCTAATTTACCCAAACCCAAAAATGAAATTTATGTTCCGCTGTATAGTCCTTACCAAAGCCCCACCCTGGTGGCGGCACCTGGGCTGCAGACAGCACAGCCAGCCAAGCTGGTGTGGGCAGGGCAGAGGTCCTGGGAACCAGAGAGGCAGGAAGGGCAGCACCATGCACAGGTACAGCCCCCAGAGCTGCTAGATGTGCCATGGATAAGTGTGCACCACAGACTCCTGGTTCTCAGGGAACAAGGGCCTACTGTCCAGGAGTCATGTGCTTAGACGTGTGTTTTTCCAATTCAGCGCCCTAGCAGCCTCCAGGATTATCCATTCAGCAAATGTCTCACGTCTCTTGTGCCTAGACCTTGGAGGCAGCCTCTTGGAGCTGTGCACTTGCCTCCTGCCTTAGGAGCACATTTGACTGATTCCCAGCAGTTGCTCCTCAGGTGGGCAACCTTTGCTGCAGTAGGCGTCCTTGCAGGAGTGTCATGTTTGCCTTCATGTGCCACTGAGTCTGCAAGACAAACCCGTAGAGCTGGAAGTCTACAGAGGAAAGGTTCTGTGCTTTTAATCCTGAAGGGGCTTTGGCCAGCAGGGTGGGCCACGTTTCCCACATCCTCACCAGCACAGCATAGCTTCAGACATTTTTAGCTTCACTAAGTCAGATAGATGAAAAGGCCTTGATTTTAATTTCACTTTTTTAATGAGTAGGATGGGGAGTACCTTTTCTTGTATTTCAAAATGCATTTGAATTTTTTCGTGAGCTGGCCCTGTTAGTTGGCTGTTTCTCATTGAATTTTTACCACTCTACCTATATATTAAAGCAGTAGCCTTCCCATATTATTTATTTTATAAATACTTTTGTCCCAACTTGTCATTTCTCATTTCTCTCTCTTTTTTTTTTTGAGACAGTCTCACTTGGTAGAGTGCTGTGGTGTCACAGCTCACAGCAACCTCAAACTTGGGCTCAAGTGATCCTCTTGCCTCAGCCTCTGGCATCCACCACAACGCCTGGCTATCACTTCTCTTTTGACTTTGTTTATGGGTCAAAAGTTCTTTTTTATGTAGTCATTTATCATTAGGGTTTCCAAGTGACTTCTTACTGAGGCAGGATTTGTGCGTGCCAGTGCCCATCTTGTTTGATTTGTGCACTTTTATGCCTTTGTCCCAGGCTTTGCTGCCTCATTTTCCATTGTAATGGATCTGGGATTCTGAGCCTCACTATAAGAGTCTTTTTTTTTTTGTTTTTATTTGTTTGGGGTTTTTTTGACAGAGTCTCACTGCATCACTCCTGGTAGAGTGCTGTGGCATCACAGCTCACAGCAACCTCAAACTCTTGGACTTTAAGCAGTTCTCTTGCCTCAGCTTCCCAAGTAGCTGGGACTACAGGCGCCCACCACAGTGTCCAGCTATTTTTTGGTTGTAGCTGTCATTGTCATTTTGTAGGCCTGGGCAGGATCCAAACCTTCCAGCTCTGATGTATGTGGCTGGCGCCTTAGCTGCTTGAGCTACAGGCACCGAACCATTGTTTTTGTTTTTTATTTTTTGAGGTGGAGTCTCACTATGTCACCCTTGGTAGAATGCTGTGACATCACAGCTCACAGCAACCTCCAACTCTTGGGCTTAAGGGATTCTCTTGCCTCAGCCTCCTGAGGAACTGGGACTACAGGCACCTGCCACAACGCCCAGCTATTTTTTGTTGCAGTTGTCATTGTTTAGTAGGCCCAGGCTGAGTTTGAACCCGCCACCTTCAGTGTATGTGGCTGGCGCTACAGGCATCAAGCCCCCACCTGTTTTTTTTAAGACTAGCTATTTTGTCAGAAATCATTAGCTCTGATTCTCTGGTGACTGGGGTGGTACACTGCTCAGATCAGCTGCCCTGTCTGCTATCGGATGTGACCTAGATCGTTAAATGCTCCATGCCCTAATTCAAGCTGAGAAGACTCAGCTGCTCCACCAGATTCCTGGAAGGAGATGGGTTATGGGGCTGCAGATGAGAGGAGGGCAAAAGGGAAAGAAAAATCATCAGAAATAAAGCACTCTGTGGGAGCCTAGGGATGGACGGGCAGCAGACTGAGGTATTGCTAAAGAAATGGAAAACTTTAACCTGGGGCTAACTTCAGCAGTTTCCACGAAGATTTGGGGTTTTATTTGTTTTGGATAAGCAGTTCATTCATGTGGCTAGATACACATATTAGTTTCTAATGAATCCTTCAAAGTTCCTGTTTACAACCTAAAATCTCAAAATAAATCCCCCCTTGGCTGGTCCAAGCACAGTGGTGTTTACAACTAATTGATCACAACCAGTTACAGATTCCTTTGTTCCTTCTCCACTCCCACTGCTTCATTTGACTAGTTAAACAGTTTTTCAAACTGTATATGGAAGCAACACACTGTATCCTATGATGGAATTAATGTACACAATTATGATCTAATAAAAAATGTATAAAAAAAAAAAAGAAAAGAAATCCTCAGCTCGGCGCCTGTGGCTCAAGCAGCTAAGGCTCCAGCCACATACACCTGAGCTGGTGGGTTCGAATCCAGCCCGAGCCCACCAAACAACAATGATGGCTGCAACCAAAAAATAGCCAGGCATTGTGGCGGGTGCCTGTGGTCCCAGCTATTTGGGAGGCGGAGTCAGAAGACTTGCTTGAGCCCAGGAGTTGGAGGTTGCTGTGAGCTGTGATGCAACAGCACTCTACCCAGGGAGATAGCTTGAGGCTCTGTTTCACAAAAAAAAAAAAAAGAAAGAAAAGAAAAGAAATCCTCTTTTCTCTGCCCTCCTACATACACATCTGTACGTGTTGAGAATGGTGTGTTATGTGCCTGCTTCATCCTGTCACAGAGATGGCACAAAAGGTCTCATACACTGGCACCCAGTTTCCCCATATTGGCATCTTATGTTAGGATGGTACATTTAATACCTTAATGATTCATTTCTATTTATTTTGAGACAGGGTCTTCCCGTGTTGCCCAGGCTGGAGTGCTGTGGCACAATCTTAACTCACCACAGTCTCAAACTCCAAGTGATTCTTCTGCCTTAGCCTCCTCAGTGGCTGGGGCTACATATGTGCACCACCACATGAGGCTAATGTTTTTCTATTTTTTGTAGAAACGGGTCTCACTCTTTACCCAGGCTGGTCTTGAACTCCTGGTCTCAAGTGACCCTTCCCACCTCAGGCTCCCAAAGTCCTAGGACTATAGGCATGAGCCACCACGCCTGGCCTGATTCATTACAGGCAGTCCCTGAGTTACAAACAGCCAATTTGAGTACAACTCACACTTACAAACGGAAGTAATTGCAGATAATAGGTAAATGTACCTGTTTTACATACAAATTCAGCTTAAGAACGAAGCTACAGAACCTATCTCATTCATAACCCAGGGACTGCCTGCATTGTTTTAAACTAAAGTTCAGGCTTGGCGCCTGTGGCTCAATTGGCTAAGGCGCCAGCCACGTACACCTAAGGTAGCGGGTTCGAATCCCCAGCCCGGGCCCACCAAACAACAATGATGGCTGCAACCAAAAAATGGCCGGGCGTTGTGCGGGCACCTGTGGTCCCAGCTACTTGGGGAGGCAGAGGCAGGAGACTCACTTGAGCCCAGGAGTTGGAGGTTGCTATGAGCTGTGATGCCATGGCACTCTACCCAGGGGGATAGCTTTTGAGGCTCCGTCTCAAAAAAAAAAAAAAAAAAAAAACTAAAGTTCACACTTTCTTCAGCTTTCCTTTGTTTTCCTGATGTCCTTTCTCTGTCCCAGGACCCTGTCTGGAGTCTGTCCCAGGACCCACATTGTATTTAGTTATCTCATCTCCATAAAACCCTCTGGGCTCAGGTGGCACCTGTGGCTCAGTGGGTAGGGCTCCAGCCCCATATACCAAGGGTGGCAGGTTTGAACCCAGCCCCAGCCAAATGGCAAAAAACTAGCCAGGCATTGTGCCAGGCACCTATAGCCCCAGCTACCCAGGAGGCTGAGGCAAGAGAATCACCTAAGCCCAGGAGCTGGAGGTTGCTGTGAGCTGTGACACCACAGCACTCTACCATGGCTAGATAAAACACCGAAGGCAATAAAACAAGACTCTGTCTCTCAAAAAAAAAAAACCCTCCGGGCACACAAAGTTCGCTACCCTTTTTATAGCTCTATAATACTCCGTTTTACAAATGAACCACTAATGATTAACCATCCCTCTTCTGGGGATGTTAGGGTTGTTTCTGATCTTGCTATTACAAGATCTGCTATAAAAACTTTGTACGTAAGTTTTTTTTTCTCATATCTGCATAAGCACCTTTCTTATAAAATAGGCTTTAGCAAGCTTCCAGAAAGGCCCGAGGATAGTAAATAGTAAATACCCTAGGATTTGCAAATCATTCAGTTTCTATAGCAATTATTTAACTCTGCTGTTGTGGCATAAAAGCAGCCAGAGATGGACTATAATTGGATGGATGTGGCTGTGTTCCAACTAAGCTTTACGGACACTGAGATCCAAATTTCATATAATTTTTACATATCACAAGATATGTTCATTTTTTAGAATTTTATTAACAAAATTGGTTTATTAATTTAAAATGTGAAAACCAGAAGCACCTCCTTCGGCTGCAGTCTTCAACCTGCACCCCAGTTTTTTTAAATGTAAAAATCATTTATCTCACGGGCCATGGGAAATCAGATAGTGGCTGGGAGAAGCTGCAAGGTGCCGTGTGCCAGCCCCAGGCCAACATCTGTGAAGGATTCAGCCAAATCACTCTCCACAGAGATTTAGAAAATTCAGTAGGGAAAGAGGGCCTCTTCAGGCTGGGTGCAGTGGCTCATGCCTATAATCCTAACACTCTGGGAGGCCAAGATGGGTGGATTGCTTGAGCCAAGAGTTCATGACCAGCCTGAGCCAGAGCAAAACTCTGTCTCTACTAAAATAGAAAAATTAACTGGGCGAAATGGTGGGGGCCTGTAGTCCCAGCTACATGGAAGGCTGAGGCAGGTGAGCCCACAAGTTTGAACTTGGTATTAGCTAGCCTAATTCCACCACACTCTACCACTCAGGGTGGCTGAGTGAGACTCTTTCTCAAAAAGAGGGGAAACCTCTTTAACAGAGTCTCACCATAGCACTTCTTTTGAGTCTAGCATCTTCTCATGTGTTTAAGAAACATTTGCACCTAAATAGCCAAAACAATCTGGAAAAGGAGAACAAATTTAGAGGACCCACAATTCACAATTTGAAAATTAGTGCAAAGCACAGTGCTCAGGACTGTGGAACCAGCATGAAGTTAGACACAGAGATCAATGGAGTAGAACTGAGATCCAGATTCTCCACAGGATGCCAAGAAAATTCAACAGAGAAAAGGATATCATTTCAAACATTTCAACAAATGATGCTCAGAAAACTGGATATTCATATGCAAAAGAATGAAATTGCCTGTCTAGGAGGCCAAGGCCGGTGGATTGCCTGTGCTCAGGAGTTCCAGACCAGCCAGAGCAAGAGCCAGACCCTATCTCTAAAAAATAGCCGGCACTGTGGCAGGTGCCTATAGTCCCAGCTACTCAGGAGGCTGAGGCAAGAGAATCTCTTGAGCCCAAGAGTTTGAGGTTGCTGTGAGATATGACAGCACTCTACCTAGGGTGACAAAATAAGACTCTGTCTCAAAAATTAAAAATCAAACAAACAAAACTAAAACTCTTCATGACTTTGGTTTAGTTTCTTGGATACAATGGCAAAAGCACAAGCAACAGAAGAAAAATAGGCTGGCTCAGCGCCTATAGCTCAGTGTTTACGGCGCCAGCCACATACACTGGGGCTGGTGGGCTTGAACCCGGCCAGGGCCTGCTAAACAATAATGACAACTACAACAACAACAACAAATAGCTGGGCATTGTGGCAGGCACCTGTAGTCACAGCTACTTGGGAGGCTGAGGCAAGAGAATCACCTAAGCCCAAGAGCTGGAGGTTGCTATGAGCTGTGACACCATGGCACCCTACCGAGGGTGACGAAGTGAGCCTCTGTCTCTAAAAAAAAACCTCCCTCTGCCTCTACCTCTCCAGACACAAGCAGTGTACCCAGTTCCCAAATAAATCCTATTTTCTTTTAGAGAAGCTCCCTCTCTTTGCTATTCAGGTTGACATACATGATGCCACAAATGAGATGAGAAAAAGTCTCTATGTGAAGGAATCAGTGATGCCCCCTGGGCTTCTCGCTGCCACAGCTCAGCTTCTCGGCCCTGGCGAGTCTCCTCTCAGGCCAAGCCTCCCTCTTTGGGGTAGAAGCTCTAGACTTCATTTGAGATTCGGTTTGGTTATAAGGGCACCTTCATAAAGATCCTTACATCCCTCCTGGGATGATAAAAGATTTTGTGCCTTTTCTGATGAGACTTTTCTGGCATAAAGACAAGTGTCTTGGCTCAGCACCTGTGGCTCAAACGGCTAAGGCGCCAGCCACGTACACCTAAGGTGGTGGGTTTGAATCCCCAGTCCGGGTCCGCCAAACAACAATGATGGCTGCAACCAAAAAATGGCCGGGCATTGTGGCGGGTGCCTGTGGTCGCAGCTACTTGGGAGGCTGAGGCAAGAGACTCGCTTGAGCCCAGGAGTTGGAGGTTGCTATGAGCTGTGATGCCATAGCACTCTACCCAGGGGGATAGCTTGAGGCTTCGTCTCAAAAAAAAAAAAAAGACAAGTGTCTTTCTGGCAGCACCTGTAGCTCAGTGGGTAGGGTGACAGCCACATACACCAAGGCTGGAGGGTTCAAACCCAGCCCAGACCAGCTGAGACAACAATGACAACTGCAAAAAAAAAAAAAAAAAAACGACAACTGCAACAACAACAACAACAAATAGCCGGGCATTGTGGCGGGCGCCCGTAGTCCCAGCTACTTGGGAGGCTGAGGCAAGAGAATCGCTTCAGCCCAAGAGTTTGAGTTTGCTGTGAGCTGTGATGCCACGGCGTAAGACTCTGTCTTTAAAAAATTAATTAATTAAAAAAGACAAGTATCTTTCTGGTTTGAGTACTCTGGTTTCTACAGAACTTATGGTCTGCCTGTGGCACGTGTCTTCTCTGGTAAATTAATTTCTGATTTGTGCACCTAGTTTAATATTTCATTTGATCTACATGCCTGGGTCAAAATTCTTTGTGAATACTCTGATTATAATTTGGTTATGTGAGTGATTTGGCTCTTTTTCCTTGATTATTCATTTCTGAAAATCTTGTCAGAACAAAAACAAATATTCTAAGCAGTGGACACAGGATGGCTAATTAAAATCCACTAGGGCAGTTGCCACCATCTAAACAACATCCTCTGCAGGATCACAGAATTATCTTTGCTCTTAAGAGATTACTAAGAAACAGAATGGGATTTTTAAATACTAAAACATGCCAAGTTTTCTGGGACTCCAGCTGGCAACATGTCACAGCACGTTCCCATGCACATTCTTAAACTGATGGACAAATTACATCAAGGAAAATTCAGAGCTCAATCATTATCTGAATCCCCTTTTAAAAAACCTGCAACTATAGAACTAACATGTAGAAAATTCTAAGTGCTCTCTCCATATGTATTTTTTTCTACCTACTTTGAATCAGCTGACTTTTCTGAAGATGGTTATGTCATCAGCCAAAATTTTAAAAATAATAAGACATTAAAATGTGTTATTGATGATCGGGCATGGTGGCTCATACCTGTAATCCTACCACTCTGGGAGGCCGAGGCAGGTGGATTGCCTGAGCTCATGAGTTTGAGACCAGCCTGAGCAAGACTGAGACCTCGTCTCTTAAAAATAGCCGGGCGTTGTGGCAAGAGCCTGTAGTCCCAGCTACTTGGGAGGCTGAGGCAAGCGGATTGCTCAAGCCCAAGAGTTTGAGGTTGCTGTGAGCTATGATTCCATAGCACTCTACCCAGGGCAACAGAGTAAGACTCTGTCTCAAAAAAAGAAACAAATTCAGGCGGCACCTGTGGCTCAGTGGGTAGGGCACCAGCCCCATATACCAAGGGCAGCAGGTTCAAACCTGGCTTCAGCCAAACTGCAACAAAAAAATAGCCAGGTGTTGTGGCAGGCACCTGTAGTCCCAGCTACTCAGGAGGCTGAGGCAAGAGAATCGCCTAAGCCCAGGAGTTGGAGGTTGCTGTGAGCTGTGTGATGCCATGGCACTCTACTGAGGGTGATAAAGTGAGACTCTATCTCTCAAAAAAAAAAAAAAATTTCTTGTGTGATTAAATTTTTGTCCTAAAGGAAAATGGCTAGAAAGAGAAAGTAAAAGACAAAATAGAAACTCTAGACATGTTGTAAATGGTCTGAGTAATTCATGATAAAGTTCATAAAGGGTAAACTTAATAAAGGAGTTTTGTGTGTAATCAAGTTGGCTATAATCAAAAGAAAGTTATTTATAGATCTTTCTAAAGATCAAACTTTGATATTAAAAATACACTAATAAGGCTCAGTGCCTATAGCTCAAGCAACTAGGGCACCAGCCACATACACCAGAGCTGGAGGGTTCAAATCCAGCCTGGGCCTGCAAAACAAGAATGACTACCAGAACCAAAAAATAGCCAGGCGTTGTGGCGGGTGCCAGAAGTCCCAGCAGCTTGGGAGGCTGAGGCAAGAGAATCGCTTAAGCCCAGGAGTTTGAGGTTGCTGTGAGCTTTGATGCTACGTCACTCTGCTGAGGGTGACAAAGTGAGACAGAGTTTCATAAAAAAACAAATTATCTCAAAATGGATCAGAGGCCT
>CAUYQV010170652.1:0-14377 GCA_963574575.1 Galagoides demidoff | reverse complement strand
TGGTCCCAGCTACTTGGGAGGCAGAGGCAGGAGACTCGCTTGAGCCCAGGAGTTGGAGGTTGCTATGAGCTGTGATGCCATGGCACTCTACCCAGGGGGATAGCTTGAGGCTCTGTCTCAAAAAAAAAAAAAAAAAAGTTTGAGGTTGCTGTAAGCTGTGATGCCACAGCACTCTACCGAGGGTGACATAGTAAGACTCTGTCTCAAAAAAAAAAAAAAAAAAGAAAGAAAATGAAGTTTTAGAGAAAGGGAGCTCAAAAAACAAAACAAAAGGCTCAGTGCCTGTAGCACAGCAGTTATGGAGCCGGCCAGGTACACCAAGGCTGCTGGGGTCAAAACTGGCCCGGGCCAGCTAAATAACAAAGACAACTGTACCAGAAAGGAGCCAGACGTTGTGGCAGGCGCCTGAAGTCCTAGCTCCTTGGGAAGCTGAGACAAGAGAATAGCTTAAGCCCAAGAGTTTGAGGTTGCTGTGAGCTGTGACGTCACAGCACTCTCCCGAGGGTAACATAGTGAGACTCTGTCTCAAAAAAATAAAAAGTCCAAAACCTACACCAACCAAAAACAAAGTACATAACTTCTCACATCTTAAATGTGAATTCTGGGTTGGTTTTTAAAAATACTATACATGCAAAACAATAATAGGAAATAAATTCTACGTGTTTCATAAGTAATGGCTAGCCATAGACTTTTGATCCTACATTTAGTTAAAAATTAGTTCCAAACATCTTTCCCAAACACCAAATTGTCTTTCTGAGATCATAAGACATCTTTATTTTTTTCATTAAAAAACAAGAAAGTTAAGAAATGTCACCTTAATTAAATGTCACTTAGTAATACAAAGTATTATCATAATAAAATGAAACTTGGGTTTGGGGGGGGGAGAAGGGTAGTGGTGGAAGTAAGAGACAAAAATAATAGGCAATCCCTACCTGAACCAACTGGAGAGGAGCCAACACTAAGACTCTGTAAACTTCCATTCCTGAGTAATGTAGGAGATTTCTGAAGACTAGAGCTTGTTACGCTTCCTGCAGCTGATGCTACAGATGATGTTGGTGAAGCAGAAGAAACTGAGAGATGAGAAACATTCTCTTGACTTTTGTTTCCTTTGGGTCTACCAGGCCCGTGCTTACTTTGTTTATTTCCTTTCCTTTTCTTTTCCTTTACAGTTTCTTCTTCTATGCCAGAAGTTTGAGCCCGCTTATATCCTGCTGTAGGAAGGCTGGAATTACCCAAATCTCCAGGTGAACTTTCAAAGCTTTTAGGCTGTGAAATAACAGCTGAGGTCGAAGGGAGACCAATTAAGGAACTAAAACTATTTACCCCCCCTTCCTGGCTTCCAGACTCTCCTTTATGTACATCTTTGGTTGATGATGACTGCTGGGAGTGAGCATAACTGTCATTACGCAGATCTGAGTCTGTAAAGCTCAAGAAATCCTGGGGAGACTGCACTGAACTTCCAGAAGATGATTTTACACTGCCTGGAGTTCCTGAAAAACTGCCTGTAGTGAAAAAAATGGAATAGGAAAAGAAAAAAAGTGGATGCAAAAGTTCCCACGAGCAGCAGACGTGATACAATCATCAAAGAGAAGAGCGGGTAAAAAAAAATATTAATAACTACATCACTATATACCAAGCTAGATTTGAAAAGTTTACCTCTAAAATTATCTTTTTTTTTTTTTTTTTTTTGAGACAGAGTTTCACTTTGTGGCCCTCGGTGGAGTGCCGTAGTGTCACAGCTCACAGCAACCTCCAACTCTTGGGCTCAAGGGATTCTCTTGCCTCAGCCTCCCAAGTAGCTGGGACTACAGGCGTCTGCCACAACGCCCGGCTTTCTAAAACTATCTTTTAAAAACACTTGTCATTTTATAGGCACTATTAAATATTGACTCTTGAATCGTAGGCTTTAACTTTACACAATTACTACGATATGAGATGTGGTTTATTGAACCTACCTTTTACCATAGCCGAATTCCTCAGTTCTCCCCCAAACACCTCAGGTATGCCTGAGGCAGAACTAAAGACAGCAACCTCCTTTAGACAGTCAGTAAAGGAGACCTCTCAAAACTACAATTCGACTCTGAACGTCTGAGGAACTACTTCTTTTTAAAATATTAAATATATGATTATAAATGTTTCCAACATACAAAAAGAACCAAAAGATGTTTTTCTAGGTTGTGAGTTCTAGGTTTTAACTTTAAGACATACTAGTGATTCTCATTGTTCAGCTGAATCTACCCCTAACAAAACACAGATTTCATCAAAGAATGATCAGATGTAATCTAATGTATACATTCTCCCAGTTTGCTTTCCATGGAGGTGCATAAATAAACTAGTCACAACTGCTATTCTCTCTCTACTCTTTAAAGAACATGAGCAGCCCACCATATTATAATGAGATATAGAAATCTCCAAGTTCTTAGTTGCCTGATGGAAAATTAGTATATTATGGGATGAAAAAAAGAGTTTGGTCCACCATCTCATTTCATTAAATCCTATCCATGTTTGCCAGGTTAAAGTAACAAGTTTTTAGACTCATTCATGACCACACATTTATTATGCCTCATAAAACTAAATTATGTCTTATTTTAGCTTTAAGTTTCTGGAAACAAAAACTCCAAATATATTGTTTTACTGGAGTAGAAAATAAATTTCAGGCTAGAGGTTAACTTTTATTGCATATTCATAAGTAATCACATATATATATTCACCTATTTACAAAGACTTTTTTTCTTCACACATAAGAAAGAATACCTTTATAATTAAAGTCCCAAGGTTTTAATTTTTAAATTTTAGCCTCCTCTGAAATGATTAAAAAAAAAAAATCAATAGTTCTAAAACTTAACTCTTTCAAGAGTACCTCTGGTTTATTAATTTATAAAATTATTTATACCTATGCAGGCATTTAAGGAGCCATTTATATAACATCAATCATTTAAAGATAACTACAATTTACCACATGATTTGCAGTTATTAGAAGTTCTTTATTATCCATTCTGATCTGTTACCATCTGCTTTCTTCTACCCTTATTTTTTTTTTTACAGCTGGTGTTAATAGCTCACTACAGTATAATACTTACTTTTAAATATTAAGTATATGTAATACTTTAAATGTGTATTTTTCTAAAGTTCATATACTTCTTGCTATGAAAAAAACTAACCAATTATCTTAAATACCCTATCTTTAAATCTCAACTTTTAAAACTTTTATAGATTATCTCAGATATGAAAATATAACACATTCTCTACCATGTGTTAATAGAGGCTAAAAAAGGTCAATGATGAGAAGTTCAGCAAAGTGGGGTATTTCTTTTCTATGTGGATTAGTAATTCGCAATAAAAACTCAAAAAAAAAAAGTAAAAAATCAGGTCTTATTTATAGAAGCATTGACTGAGCTCTGCTAATATCATATTCAAAATGTGAATGAAGCTCTATTAAAGACTGATTACGGTGTTACTATTTCTTTTGTTTTCCAAAGCAGTATAAAAGTGACAAATACAGGCTGGCCATGGTGGCTCACATCTATAATCCTAGCTCACTCCTGTAATCTTAGCACTCTGGGAGGTCAAGGCAGAAGGATCCCTTGACCTCAGGAGTTTAAGACCAACCTGAGCAAGATTAAGTCTCCATCTCTCATAAAAAAAATAAAAATAGAAATAGAAAAATTAGTCAGGCATTGTGGTAAGCACCTGTAGCCCCAACAACTTGGGAGGCTGAGGCAGGAGGATCACCAGAGCCCAGGGGTTTGAGGTTGCTGTGAGCTATGCTGACACCATGGCACTCTAGCCTAGGCCAACAGGCTGAGACTCTATCTCCACAAAAACCCCACAAATACAAATTCTAAAAATTTGTTAATGTAAAACAGTAAATCTGGTGTTTTAACCTTTTCTATTTGTATAATCTTTTGATATACACATAAGACACATACATATACAAAGTCTACAGGACTTGAAAACCTTCAAGCCCAAAATAACTACTTCTATGAGATATATTTTAATGAAAGGTCAGCAGACTAAGCAATCTCTCTACAAATTAAAATTGTATCTTTCTAAATTTGGGGTATAAAGTTTTATTATTAACAGAAGCTTAAAAGGGGGTAAAAAATTTTTTTTCCTCCTTTACTCTAAGAGTTAAATCTAAGGGGAAAGAGGGAAGGCATTTATTGTATATTTTACTGATACAGATTCCTCCTAAAACTAACATTTCTATTTCTCAAAATATTTATGTTCACCTTAAAAATTATACAAATTAGAAACCCAGAACAAAAAATTAGTGTATGCTAAAGTTTACCTGAGTTATTCTGTTTTCCATAAAACCAACTGAAATATAAAATACAGCATGCCAAATTAATTTTGATTTTCAGCTAAATTACTTTTCAGTTTATCTCCTGTAATATTCAGGACATACTTATACCAAAATATTCATTGTTTATCAGAAACTCAAATTTAACTAGGCATCATATAAATATAACAGCCAAAACTCTACTTTAAACTTCAACCTTTATAATAAATGAGTTAGTCATCAACAACTATTATTTACTAAGACCTATTTAGATCCCCTAAAAATTCCTCAGAATTTGTCTACCTTAACTGTTTTTAATGTTTAAGAAAAGTGAATTTAAAAACTTATAGAAAAGGAAGACTGCTTTACATAACAGAAAGAAAAACTCCAGCTTTATTGTTTTTCTTCTCCATCTTAAGCTTATACCTTATCTACTTAAAAAATTATAGTTCCACTTTGGGAGCAGAAATTGTAATATACAAAGAAAGTAAAAGTCCCAAAAACTTTTTAGCAGGAAGCAGTAGTCTCTGAAGTAATCCTACTATTGCAACTAATCATACATACATTCTAGATAATCTAGAATATCTATTAGTTAAGAGTAAAAAATAAATACTTTCATAAAACATAACTACTACTGACCATCATTAAGAACAAGTATTTTAACTAAAGCATCATAAATGATACCTTGTGGAAAGGGGCTAGCTGCTGACACAGTTGTTCCTGGATTTCTTCCACCACCAGGCTTTCTTCCCCTTTGACCTGAGCTGTGAGCTGAAGATTTCTTCCCTTTGCCCTCTGACCCTCTAGTCTCTGAAACATCTTTTCCACTAGAGGTGTGTGCAGAGACTTCCTGGAAATTTGCATTTGTAAATCGTGCTGTAGTATCTTCCAAGCGCTTCAGTGATCCAGATATAGAGTTGTTGCTAGTGCTTGTGTAAGTCTAACATTTCGATTCAAAAAAGGAAGTAAAAGGAAAAAGAACTGATTACATTTTGACTACAGAAAATAACAGATGACCATAAGAATAATAAATAATTACTGGATTTGTGAGATAAAACAAAGTTTCAGTTCTAAAAATATTATTAGTTCACCTAAGAAAATCACATAAAAACAATCAAAGTCTATTATAACTACTTTTCTTTTTCTCAAAAAAAAATATAGGTACTTTATAGGATGGCTGTTTGAGGACCAAATTGCAGCAATTAATAAAAGTATGTATTAGTCATATTTATTAAGTGACACACAGTAATACTGAAGGTACTTATTTCTCCAGCAACATCGTTTTGAATAAGAACATACTATACCCTAGACATGAAATTTAAATAAGCTTTAACGTTCAACACAGAAAGGCAACAATTAGAAGGATGGTGCTATAAATCCACAGGAAGACTGACTATTCATGACATTTTAAGTCTCTAGAATAGGAGAGAGCATAAACTTTTAAAGAATTGAGGTGAAGGCTCCTTTCAAATAAACAGATGAAAGCCTTTGAAAAGAAATCATTTTTTCCAAATATTACATAAAGAAAAAACTTGTATATTGCAAAGTTAAGATTTTTTATTACTAACCCTAAAATTATCATTCTATTCATCCAGATTAAGATTCTCTCAACAATTAGTTTGTAGTTTTTAGTAATCATTTTTTTATATTAGCTATGCCCAAATAATGGCAAATCAAATGACTATGAAAGTTTACTATATGGTTATACTACATTTATCAACATGCTTAAAAATTAAAGAATTGTGAGATCCACAGGGGCAGAGATTTTTGATGTTGCCATTAAATCCACTACCTACATCATACATTACTGGTACTAAATTTTTGCTGAATAAATGAATAATTTTGTATTGCATCTATCTAAAATCTGATGTAAAAATAAAAAAACTGAAAATATGCAAAAGAGAAATTTCCCACATATAGCCACCACTCAGTACAATCAGATAAATTTGAAAAATGAGAACATGATAATAAAATTGATTTTCAAAATGGCTTGTCTTTTTAGCAAAACCAAAGTTTAAAAGGGAATAAAAGATGTCAGAATGTTTTGAAAATCAAATACTACTTTTCTACTACTTGTCCCCAAAAGCCACCCCCAGCCCGTCATCTCACTGCCAACAGATTTTCATCATCAAATACAAAACATAATTTCATTTGAAAAAAAAAATCACTATTCTAACAAACTACAATCCACAAACAACAAAAGATTCAAAGTAAGTTTGAAAGAAAAAAAAAATCCCATTTAACAAACCAATCACATTTAAGCTGATGAAACTTCATGGCTTACTTTAGAAACATGAACCTTTTCCATGCTGGGCAGGTCAATTTGGAAACTACCCCACCTCATTTTTCAAATATTTTTTCCAATTACTTGAGTTGATCCTGAGGTTCTCCACTCCTCTCACATCTGATCCTTGTATGACCTAGTGAAGTTTAAAAGTCATCTAAGAAAACACAGTGGTGTTCTTCACTCATGTACTTTGTTCATGTATCAAATAAAGGATGGAGAGAAAACTGGTGGAGTGCTACAAATGGAAATATGCTATTCACTTCCACGTGATGATCTAAATTAGGGATGGTCAATTTTCCCATTTATTTAATGGAATGTCCTCCTAAGGTATTAATATATACCTGTCCGTAAAACCAATGAAAACATGACATTTGGAAGAAACAGTATTATAAAGAAACCAATGAATGCAACAATCAAATTTCACTGACAAAAATCATACTGAATAAAACCGTAACTGAATATCTTTTCATTTCGCACTTAAGTTTAAAAGGAAATCAGACTCTTAATACAAAAATAATGAAGATGAAGATAACAATGTAAAAGAATTATATAATACGACCACCCCCCAAAAGGCTATGTGCTTTCATTCAAAGAGAGATCTCTACTTTAACTGCAAATTTGAAAATGAAAAAGTACTTGGTCTGGGGAAGGGACTAGCTCCATAATGTGCTGTTGAGACAATATGGCACTGGGCAATTCCATTATAAACATAGAATCACTCAAAATCGAGAAGGAAAGAGGAAAAAGGAGAGCAGAAGAGTTGGCAGAAGGCTGAAAAAGGCATAGGAGTAAGCCAAACACTAAATTCACAAAATCTGTTGATTCCTCAGTTTCACATCCTAAATGCCTCTCACATTATAAGCATCTCTCTGCTCTGAGTACAATTCTAGTATTTAAAAATACTTATTTTTCATGCAAATTGGACCATAAAATGCAAACTACTTCATTTGGTACTCAACTGAAGAATATATGGCCTTTCTGTTCTTTTCCACTAGAGATAAAACTGGATATTTGGCTGTACTGGAAGTCTCTAAATGCAGTGCATAAATACTTTGCTCCATATTGTGATTTACGGCAATATAACGAAACTTTTAAAAAGATAATTTAGAATGTGTAATTTTGGTTTCATAGTGAACTACAATTATTAATCCTCAGGTACGATGCAACACCAACATACCAAATCAACAACATTAATTTGCAACAAAAAACATTTCCTACTTAAAACAAAAATATTAATACTAAATAACCAAAGAAAAAGTAGTTTTTCTTTTTTAGGAATGGTTACCTCATATTACTCTGCAAAGCTCTATTATCTACATTGGTAAAGAGAACAAGAACAACCAAGAGCTAGGCCTCCAACCACGAGTAAACACAATGTGTTGGTGGGTTAAAATTTAACTTAAATTTTAATTAAATTTAAATTGAAAATAAAATTTTAAATAAATAAAATAAAATTTTAAAAATAAAAATTTAAGTTTAAATTCTAATTTACAATAAATCTCAGGAGTCTGAGACCAGCCCAAGCATTTTTTTTTTTTGTCTCTACTAAAAATACAAAAGTTAACCAGCCATGGTGGCCATTGTGGTGGGCCTTGTGCATTATTTGAGGCTTTTATGAGTCAACTGAATAGCACCTAAGTTAATTTTATATATTTGTCTTTTTATGAGACAGAGTCTTGATATGTCACCTGAGCTAGAGCGCCATGGCATCAGTCTACCACACAGCAGCCTCAAACTCAGTGGGTTTAAGCAATCCTCTGGCCTCAGCCTCCAAGTAGCTGGCGCTACAGGTGCCTGCCACAATGCTGGGCTATTTTTAGAGATGGGGGTCTCACTCTAGCTCAGACTGATCTTTAACTCCTGAACTCAGGCAATCCACCCACCCGCCTCAGCCTCCCAGAGTGCTAGGATTACAGGGTGAGCCACAGAGCCTGGCCTAAGAACCCAAGACTTTTTTTTTTTTTTTTTGAGACAGAGTCTCAATATGTCGCCCTTGGTAGAGTGCTATGGGGTCACAGCTCACAGCAACCTCCAACTTTTGGGCTTAAGCGATTCTCTTGCCTCAGCCTCCCAAGTAGCTGGGACTACAGGTGACAACCACAACATCCAGTTATTTTTTGTGTTGTTGTCAGGGTTTTTAGCAGGCCCAGCCCGGAGTCGAACGCCCCAGACCTGGTACATGTGGATGGCACCCTAACCACTGAGCTATGGGCGCCGAGCCAGAACCCAAAATTTCTTAAATGATGTCTTGTATGATTAAAACAACAAAGATATGGATGAAATCAAATTATTTCCCTGGAAAAATGTAATCTAGAAAACAGGAAAGTACTAAAAGAAACAAAACTGTTTTTCTGATCTAGGATTCCACAGCCAGCTAAAATATCTTTCAAAACAAGTGCAAAACAAACAGCTCTTTGGATATAAAAGTTAAAAGAACCAATCATCAGTAGCCCAACACTATAATAAATGCTAAAAGATGTCTTTTAGGCAGAAGGAAAATAACAAATGGAACGCAGATCTATAAAGAGGGATGAAGACCACTAGAACATAAATACAGTGCTGTGGTCCCCACTCCATCCTTTATCCTTGAAGGGTAAGTTCTAATACCCATCACAGTAGATGCCTGAAATCACAGCAAATGGCAAATCCTATATACACTATGTTTTTTCTACACAGTAAGAAGTGGGTAGTGTACACAATGTGGATACACTGGACAAAGAGATGACTCCTGTCCTGTAAGGGACAAAAGAGGATGGTGCAAGATTTCATCACACCACTCACAATGGTGTGCAATTTACAACTATAATTGTTTATTTCTGGAATTTTCCATTTAATATTTTCAGACCTCACTTGATTACAGGTAAGTGAAAACCACAGAAAGTTAAACCTCAGATAAGAGGGGACACTACTGTATAAAATAGTAAAACTATACATAAGAAAGATTTTTTTCATTACTGATAGATGATTTACTTAGAGCAAAAGTAATCACAATTAATTGTAAGATTTAGAACATATTACACAAATTTTTTTAAATTAGAAAATAGCACCATGAAACCAAAAGTAGGTAGAAATGGATGTATGCAGCTATAACGTTCTTATAAAATAAGTGAAATAGACTTGGTGCCTATAGCTCAAGCAGCTAGGACACTAGCCACATATACCAGAGCTGCCAGGTTCAAATCCAGCCTGGGCCTGCCAAACACCAATGACAACTACAACCAAAAAATAGCTAGGAGCTGTGGCGGGCACTTGTAGTCCCAGCTACTTGGGAGGCTGAGACAAGAGAATGGCTTAAGCCCAGGAGTTGGAGGTTGCTTTGAGTTGTGATGCCACAGCATTCTACCCAAAGTGACAGCTTGAGGCTCTGAATCAAAAAAAAAAGTGAAATATATAATATTGCTTGAAGGTAAATTCTGCTAAGTTAAGGATGCTATACTATAATCTCGAAAGCAACCAAAGAGTAGTACAACAAAGAATTATTATAAATCAGACAAAATGGAATCATAATCCAAAATACAACAGAGGGGGTGGTGCCTGTGGCTCAGTGGGTAGGGTGCTGGCCCCATATACTGAGGATGGCAGGTTCAAACCTGACCCCAGCCAAACTGCAACAAAAAAGTAGCTGGGCATTGTAGCGGGCGCCTGTAGTCCCAGCTGCTCGGGAGAAGTTGGAGGTTGCTATGAGCTGTGTGACACCAGGGCACTCTACCAAGGGTGATAAAGTGAGACTCTCCAAAAAAAGAAAAAAAAAGTTCAAAATACAACAGAGGGAGGAAAGAAGGAGGAAACAAAGAAGAGAGGGAGGAAAGGAAAAAACAAACCGAAAGATGGGGGAAAAGAGAAAGGATTAGCCATCTTACATTAAAATATAAATATAAATAATCACATCATATGTAAATTCTCTAAATACCCCACTTAAAACATAAAGACTGCTGTAATCCTAGCATTCTGGGAGGATGAAGCAGCTGGACTGCTTGAGCTCATGAGTTCAAGACCAGCCTGAGCAAGAGTGTGACCCCCATCTCTACTAAAAATAGGAAAACTAGCCTGGCATCTTGAGGGGTGCCTGTAGTCCCACCTATTGGGGAAGCTTAGTCAAAAGGATCTCTTGAGCCTAAGAGTTTGAGGTTGCTGTGAGCTATAATGATGCTATAACACTCTACCCAGGGCAATGGAGTTAAGACCCTATCTCCAAAACAAACAACAAAAAACAAAAAGGTATAAAGATTGTAGCAATGATTTAATAAACTCAAGACTCAACTAAGTGCTGCCTCAAGATATCCATTTTAAATACAAAGACACAAAGGGATTACAAGTATGGGAAAGAAACATCAAGCTAAGACTAAACAACTGATCCGTCCAACTGATGGAACACTGACAGCTTGGTACTGCACAAGCAGCATAGCCCAGGGCAGAGTTGATAGAATGGGAGAGGTGGGTGGCCACCCTTCTGTGAGTTTTACCTCCAAGAGCTCTAGCAGGTGAACACAGTGACCCCGGAGAAAGATCTCCCAAAACTTCCCACCACAGCAGAGAAAAAGAACCATCTGAAATAGCCAGAGACTTTTGTTTTTCTTAACAAGGCCTGCCCTCAGGAGAAACTACAGTAGAACCTCCATAGTTGACCACCAGCCTACTATGACCATACCACCTCCTTAAGTTGGCCTAATTTTCATACACTGGACAGGCACCATGTGTACTAAAGCCTAGTTCCTTATGTTGACCACTTCCATATGTTGACGAGTTTGTTACAATCCCTTGGGTAGTCAATTTACATAGATTCTACTGTATTTAACCATCTGCAGAAGTTTTCTCAGAGTCTAACTGACCTAGGCAAAGGGGAATGTATAACTTAAGGCCACTCTAGACATCCCATCCCCTTAATAGAGGAAAAAAACTAAGTTCTGCAGAGAGAAGGAAAATGGTATGTGAGAACCTTGGACCTATATGAAGAAAAGAGGGGCATCAGAAAATGAATAAGTGAAAGCAAAACTAAAACTTTTATGTTTCTTATTCTTAACTTATCTAACAGGTAAAAACTGTTTGTTCAAACCAACAATAGCAACAATGTACATGTGTTACATATAACACAAATATATATGCTTATATATGCCTGAAATGAATGATAACAATGATACAAGGAATAGGAGGGCAGAATTAGCACCAGGTGTTTTTTTTTTTTTTTCAGACAGAGCCTCCAGCTATCCCCCTGGGTAGAGTACCGTGGCTTCACAGTTCACAGCAACCTCCAACTCCTGGGCTCGAGCAAGTCTCCTGCCCCGGCCTCCCAAGTAGCTGGGACCACAGGCGGCCGCCACAACGCCCAGCTATTTTTTTGTTGCAGCTTTTTTGGTTGCAGCTGTCGTTGTTGTTTGGCAGGTCCAGGCTGGATTTGAACCTGCCACCTTAGGTGTATGTGGCTGGTGCCTTAGCCACTTGAGCCACAGGCGCCGAGCCAGCACCAGGTGTTATTAACAAGGACTTGCACTGCACAGGAATTAGTGTAGTGTTATTTGAAAGAGGACATGGGTTACTCGCAAAGTTTAGATGACAAAACCAGGAACAAAAAGAAGGGCAATAAACAGGTGGGGCACAGTGGCTCATGCTTGTAATCCAGCACTCTGGGAGGCCCAGGCAGTGGGTTGCTTGAAATCAAGAGTTCAAGACTAGCCTAAGCAAGAGTAAATCCCTGTCTCTACTAAAACAGAAACCAGCCAGTCCTGTAGTCCCAGCTATTCAGGAGGCTAAGTCAAGAGGATCTCAATCCAAAGAGTTAAGATGACATCACAATGTAACAGAGGTAACAGAGACTGTATCAAAAAGGGGAAAAAAAGAAAGTAAAGTTTAATTTTTCAAATGCCTGTATCAGAAAAATGTTCTCAAATGTCATCAGGTTCTACTTTAATAAACCAGGAAAAGAACAAAACAAACCAAAAAAAAAACCCTCAAAGTTAAGTTGCTGAAAGAAAAAAAATCAGGAGATATTAGTAAAATACAAAAGATAAAAATAGAGAAAACTCCTGATTTCAAGCAACCCACTGCCTGGGCCTCCTAGAGTGCTAGGATTACAAGCATGAGCCACTGTGCTCAGCCTGTTCATTGCCCTTCTTTTTGTTCCTGGTTTTGTCATCTAAACTTTGTGAGTAACCCACGTCCTCTTTCAAATAACACTACACTAATTCCTGCGCACTGCAAGTCCTTGTTAATAACACATGGTGCTGGTGCTAATTCTGCCCTCCAATTCCTTGTATCATTGTTATTCATTTCAGACATATATAAGCATATATATTTGTGTTATATATAGCAATCATGTACATTCTTGCTATCCCTGATTCGAACAAACAAATTTACCTGTTAGATCAGTAAAGAATAGAAAGCAGAAGTATTCATTTTTGATGCTTACACCTGTAATCCCAGCACTCTGGGAGGCCAGGTAGGTGTGTTACGTGGGTGCAGGAGTTCGAGACCAGCCTGACCAAGAGCCAGACCCCATCTCTAAAAGTAGCTGGGCACTGTGGCAGGCGCCAGTAGTCCCAGTTACTTGAGAGGATAAGGCAAGATCACTTATGCTCAAGAGTCTGGGGGTTGCTGTGAACTATGACGTCACAGCACTCTACTCAAGGTGACAAAGTGAGACTGTCTCAAAAAGAAAAGAAACAAAAGGCTTGGTGCCTGTGGCTCAAGTGGCTAAGGCGCCAGCCACATACCCCTAAGGTGGTGGGTTCAAATCCAGCCCGGGCCCACCAAACAATAATGATGGCTGCAACCAAAAAATAGCCAGGCATTGTGGAGGGCGCTTGTGGTCCCAGCTACTTGGGAGGTGGATGCAAGAGACTCGCTTGAGCCCAGGAGTTGGACATTGCTGTGAGTTGTGATGTCATAGCACTCTACCCAGGGGGACAGCTTGAGGCACTGTCTCAAAAAAAAAAAAAAGAAAAGAAACAAAAAAGAGAAAGAGAAAAAAAATCACTCAATCCAAAAGCAGCAAAAAAGAAACTGTTATTTAGAAAATACAACGACATGGAGAAAGATTAAATAGAGATTAAACTAAGATATACAACACTTGTTCACTGATTTCTAAAATTAATTAAAGACATAAATATAACTGGAGATATACTATGTTTATGGATCAAAAGACTCAATATTAAGATATTGAGATTTTTTTCCTCAAATGTTTGATAGATTAAAATGCAGTCCCAGCGAAAACATTAGCAGTCTTATTTCTACAAATTGACAATCTTATTTTAAAATTCACATAAAAATGCAAAGAACAAAATAAAATTTGGTAAAAAAGAATAAAGCTGGAGGATGGGCTCAGTACCTGTGGCTCAAGAGGCTAAGGCGCCAGGTACGTACACCTGAGCTGGCGGGTTCAAATCCAGCCCGGGCCCACCAAACAACAAGGACAGCTTCAACCAAAAAAATAGCCAGGTGTTGTGACAGGCGCCTGTAGTCCCAGCTACTTGGGAGGTGGAGGCAGGAGAATCACTTGAGCCCAGGAGTTGGAGGTTGCTGTGAGCTGTGATGCCACAGCACTCTACCCAGGGTGACAGCTTGAGGCTCTGTCTCAAAAAAAAAAAAAGAAAAAGAGGCTTGGCGCCTGTGGCTCATCGGCTAAGGTGCCAGCCACCTACACCTAAGGTGGTGGGTTCGAATCCCTAGCCCGGGCCCGCCAAACAACAATGATGGCTGCAACCAAAAAATGGCTGGGCGTTGTGGCGGGCACCTGTGGTCCCAGCTACTTGGGAGGCGGAGGCAGGAAACTCGCTTGAGCCCAGGAGTTGGAGGTTGCTATGAGCTATGATGCC
>CAUYQV010170651.1:0-35486 GCA_963574575.1 Galagoides demidoff | reverse complement strand
CTTCCGGATCTCTCTCTGAACACTGTGAAGAGTATCAGAGATGCTCCCACCAGTGTCCTGCAGGAACACCTTTCTGGCACTAACTCTGAAGATAGGTGGCATATTTTAGAGTAAGAAGTTCCAGGGACTGTCACAGAGATGATTGCTGCAGGAAGAGATTTAGGCTGGTGGGATCCCCAGACTATGTCCAGGCCTCCTGAGTAGCTGAGACTACTGGCACCCACCACAACACCTAGTGAATTTTTCTATTTTCAGTAGAGACAGGGTCTCACTCTTGCTCAGGCTGGTCTCAAACTCCAGCCACCCTCCTCAGCCTCCCAGAGAGCTGGGACTACAGGCATGAGCCACTGCATCCAGGCACAAGGGCATGATATTTAATTATCTTTCTCAACCATCTTCCACTTTTAGCTAAAATTCCTATGAAATCGACTCCTATGTGCTGAGGCACTTACTACTCCCCAATGGCACAGTCTCATGCCTCTTAGTCACATAACCTGGGAAAATGGGACACAGGAGCCGAGTGACGAGAGCAAAGCTAAGCGAAGGGAGGAAACGAGCCCTGAGTCTCGACTTCTATCTGCCTTCCTGTTGATTCTCACACATGGCCCGTTACCATTCCGTCCGGGAGCCACTGGCCGCCACCCTGCATCCCTGAGTACTAATTCCCGAGGAGGCCTGCCGGCTCCTGCTGACGGGTCTCTGCACACGTGCCCTTGCGTCCCCTCCATGTGACACGTCCCTCCGCTGCTCGCTCTCCCACACGCCTTCACTCCTTTCCTTTCTTTGGCACTGCCATAGATCACTCCTCTTCAATCCATTCTAACGTCGCTTATTGAAAAATTCTGAGTCAGAGAATATGAGAACTGCTTGCTGTTTTAGAGAAAAGCTTACTGTGTGTCGAAGTCCTTTATTTCATGTGTGGTGGTGGGGACAGGGTCTTGTTCTCTCGCCTGGGCCAGAGTGCAGTGGCTTCATCACAGCTCACTGCACCCTCCAAATCCTGGGCTCAAGTGATCCTTCTGCCTCAGCATCCCAAGTAGCTGAGACTATCAGTGTTACTACGCCTGGTTCATTTTTCTATTTTTAGCAGAGACGGGGTCTTGCTCTTGCTCAGACTGGTCTTGAACTGCTATCCTCAAGTAATCCTTCCATCTTGGCCTCCCAATCATTACTAGTACTTTTAAAATGCAGATTATGGCACACCTCTTGGGTGCGGACACAACTACAAGAGGGACTCTATCTAACAAAGGCAGATGTTGTGACCTAGTTGTCTGCACCCTCACATTAATTTGAAATTTAAAAACAATAAATAAATAAAAAGCAGATTATAACTAACTACTCTGATACCATCCATTATTTATAAGGGGAATTTAAAGGAAAATTCTTTACTAAACTATTCTGAGAGCAGCTATGAGAATCAGTTGTCTTGCTAATTATTCTTCTCTGGCGTCTCATGGCCTTCCTACTTGCTGACCATGAAGTCACCCACCCAGAATGGCTACTGGACAGTCTCCAGGGCTCTTTTCAGATGTGCTAAACAAATCAAATGACAACTTACCATGAACTTTGTTTCTCCCTTTGACAGGGTGTCTGTGATAAAAAGGACCTTCTGCAACTGCTCCACAACACGATGCAACAGCTTTGGCTGCAGAATCATAATTTAGGAAGGAGAAAAAGAGCAATTACTCTGTTGCAGCAAGAAAACATTATTATTTTTTTTAAGATGGGGCCTTTCTCAGGCTGGAGTACAGTGGCTATTAACAGACTCCATCTTAGAGTACTACAACCTCAAACTCCTGGGCTCATGTGATCTTCCCACTTCAGCCTCTTGAGTAGCTAGGACTACACTGTGTCCATCTAAGAAAATAATTCTTTAAAGTGTTGTTTATTTTTTAGAGATGTGGTCTTGCCCTGTTGATCAGGCACGAGTGCAGTGATACAATCATCCTTCACTGCAGCCTCAAACTCCTGGGCTCAAGTGATCTTCCTGCCTCAGTTTCCCATGCAGTTAGGACTATAGGCATGTACCATCACACCCGGATAATTTTCTTTTTTTTTTGAGACAGAGTCTCACTATGTCACCCTCACTAGAGTGCTGTACCATCACAGCTCACAGCAACCTCAAACTTTTGGGCTTAAGTGATTCTCGTGCCTCAGCCTCCCAAGTAGCTGGGACTACAGGTGCCTGCCACAACGCCTGGCTATTTTCTTGTTGCTGTTGGCCTGGGCCAGGCTCTAACCCAGCAGCCTGGGTGCACATGGCTGGCTGCATAATCACTGTGCTACAGACTCCGAGCCACACCTGGCTAATCTGTAATTTTTTTGTTGTTAAGAGATAGAGTCTCACTATGTTGCCTAGGCTGGTCTCAAGCGATTTTTCCCACCTTGGCCTCCTAAAATGCAGTGCCAGGATTATGGGCACGAGCCACCATACCCATCCCTAAGAAAACATTTTAAGATGAGTTTTCTGATTATCTATGGAGAAATCCCTATTCTTTTTAATGTTCTAAGTTCCTTTTCTTTCTAACAGAAAATTTATCATCTTATCAAACAAAACTTATTTTTAAAAACCTCTGCTTTTACCAATAACATGATACCCTAAAACAAACATCATGTGTGTTTATGTTTCATCAAATAAAAGAATTAGCTTTAAAGGTATATATTCCAAAATCCAATACACTTCATGGGTTTCTAACAGAGGGAAAGTCTCTTGATACTTTATTTTTTAATAGAAAAACATTTGTTTAATGAAAACCTGAATAGTAAGCTGAATATTTCTAGAATAGCTATGATAGACAGTAAATAATTCTGAAACTATTTCGTTAAATTTCATCTCTTTCAAATGTTATATTGTTCTCTCAAAACCTCAAGGAAAAACAAGGTGTATCCCTTTCAATGTCTTACTCTGCCTTTCACAGAACTTAGTTGGTACAAAATACTTTAGCTGACTTTTCAGAAAGATTAAAACAAAACTTATTCTGGACATATCCAACTATCATTTAGAAAATAATATTAACTGCTACATAAGACGGATCACATTTGATTATAAATTCTGAGGTACCTGCTTAGGTGATTCTGAAGTAAAGCTCGGATGGGTCAGGAGAACATCCATGTCACCACTGGACTCTGCACCTGTAACAGAAGAATCTGTGTGGAATTCTCCACGTAAGCGGCTCTGGCCGACAGGGCCGTGTTGATGGCACACACAGGAGCCTCCCTTCCTGTACCCTAACGCCCTGTGTCACTGAGCTTCACACTCAGAATCAGTTAGAGTTCGATTTTCCGTCCAACTATTCAGGTATATTGGTGCAGAATCTGGGGTAACAGCACTAATTGGCATTAGAAATATACTGTATACAACTGGTTAATTTATTGCACTGAAATGCACCAAAATAACTACTCAATAATGCATAAAAACAACATTTAAAAATAGCTTTAAAATTCACCTATGAGAACAACTCTCTATCTCAAATTAAACAGTATACTCTAAACTCTGTACAGGTTAGTCAGAAAACTCATTTTAATTCTTAAGACTGAAATTATTTAATAAATTGTAATAAAAATTACTATTATAGTATCATGAATAACAACACAGCACTTTATAATGACTTACAACCACATCGCTTCTGGCAACTTATTAAATATTCAGTTCTTTAAACATTTCTTTCATTATATTCCATGAAATTCTGTCTCCACTTAGATGGATTACTTTTCACTTTAATTGCCTTTTATTTTCAGTATTGCAAATAAGGACCGACTCCACATTCCTCCAGACTTTAGCTTTCTTGTCTATAAACTACTAAAAACTACTTCATGAGCTTCAGTGGCTTGCATAAGCTACTGTGCAACTAGGTAAGAACACAAGAGCCTCGGCTAGAGTGCCTGGTACTCAGCTAGCACAAAATAGTTCATCTGTCTCCTCTTCCCATTTTGATAAATACAATAGAGGCAAAACATACTTTTGGTGACTAAAGATCTTGTGGTGTCTCTGTATCTTTTATCTTTATCCTCTACACCAAGAATCATTAACCAGATACTTAAATATGAAGAAAACCGTACTGAATGTTCAGCCATCCCAGTACATCCATGGAAGCCATGGTAATAAAGAAAGTTCTCTTGTCTTTCTTTTTCTTCTCAGTTCCTTTCTTTTATTTTTTAATTGTTTTTTTTTGAGACAAAGTCTCATTCTGTCACCCTGAGTAGAGTGCCGTGCCATCACAGCTCACAGCAACCTCAAACTCTTAGGCTCAAGGGATCCTCTTTCCTTAGCCTCCCAAGCAGCTGGGACTATAGGCGCCCACCACAATGCCTGGCTAGTTTTTTTCTATTTTTAGTGCAGACGAGGTCTTGCTATTGCTCTTGCCAAGGCTGGTCTTGAACTCCTGAACTCAAGCAATCCTCCCACCTTGACCCCCCAGAGTGCTGGGAACATAAGCATGAGCCACTGCACCCGGCTTTCTTCTCATTTCTTTCTGCCAAAAAATGGACATCTTTCACTACCCACACACTGCCAAAAATATTTTACTCTATTTAAAAAAACAAAAAGGAACAAAAATGAGCAAAAACGAGAAACAACTCAAGGTTCCATGAATAGGGGGCCAGATACATTACAGGGCATCCACACATCTAAAGGTCCTGCAGCTACAAAAGGAGCAAGTTCTCTATGTACTGATACGGAGAATCTCCAGTGTGTTACCTCTTCTGAAACTGCCACAGACCGTAGCAATGTATTCAGAATCCACTTTTTTAACTTCATTTAGTACAATATCCTAATAGAAGAAAAATTAAGTCAGTATTCCAAAAATGGCTTCCCACCAGGTGACATTCTCAAGTCTAAGCAGAGCACACGTTTTGGTACACTCTTACTTGCATCTGTAACATCTCTTCACGAGGGATTCTTTTCTCAAAGTCCTCAAAATACCTGCAGAGACAGAGTAAATAAGAGATTCTGTAAGATTCAAACGTCCTTCGAATTAAATTGCTTATCTTCAAAGGCCTCCTCATACCTGCAGCTCATTCTCACAAATCAAGACTAGTTATTTGAGTGGGGGAGGCTCCTTAACTGGACTGAAGTCCTTGTGTGTCACCTCTTATAGTATTCCACTGACGTCACCTACACTCAGTGGTAAGCTTCACATTCACATAATGAGAGTAAACAAGCACCTAAACCATGTTTAAGTTTGTATACAAGGTCAAAACAGACTACTCTCCATAGGCAAGTCAATAGTCACAGTTTATTGTTCTTAAATACTGCAAAATTATCATATGCTAAAATATAATATTATCTGGCTCGGTGCCCGTAGCTGTGAGTAGGGTGCCAGCCACACACACCAAAAGTGGCAGGTTTAAGCCCAGGCTGGTCCTGCTAAAACAACAATGACAACTGCAACCAAAAAATGGCTGGGTGTTGTGGTAAGGCACCTGTGGTCTCGGCTACTCAGGAGGCTGAGGCAAGAGAATCCCTTGAGCCCAAGAGTTTGAGGTTACTGTGAGCTGTGACACCACAGCACTGTACTGAGGGCAACATAGTGAGACTCTGTCTCAAAAAAAAAAAAAAAAAGAAAAGAAATATATACATATATGTTATCTGCAACACAGATGAACTCTGAATACATTACGCTAAGTGAAAGGAGCCAGTCACAAAAGACTACATTATAGAACACAAATGTCTTAACACTGTGATTGAGTAAATGAGGTGAAGCCTATGTTAATTAGTAGGATGTAAGCACTCCAATTTGTATAAATAATCAACATATTGAAACCCACAAAAGCATAACTGTACTCATGATCTGTGTATATAACACTTAATAAAAAAAAAAAGACCCCATGTTATATGGTTTCATTTATAGGAATGTCGGGAACAAGCACATCTGTAGGGACAGAGAGCAGCGAAGAGGTGGCCCCGGTGTGGCAGAGGGTGGCACTGGGGAGAAACGGGGAGGGGCTGCTAATGGTACAAGGTTCTTTTTGAAATAACAAAAATGTCTTAAAACTGACTATAGTGATGGGTGGTACAACTCTGCAAATACATAAAAAGCCACTGGATTGTAACTTCAAATATTTTAATCCCATAATATTGAATTATATATCAGTAAGGCTGTCATGAGAATGTTCTCTCAATGTGAAAGAATGTCTCAGCGCATGTCTAACAATGACAACACATCTGCTCAGAATCAACTCTCCCAACACCCAGGTTCCTAGGAAGCCTCCGTTTATTATGTAATACAAGAAAAGTGGGGACGACATCATCGTGGTCTCCTATTGCCTCAAAACTCTGGAATGATACTGTAAGTTTTAAATATTATGATAAGGCATCAACAGGAAAACTAGGACCGAATCATCAGTAAGACTATGTAATGTCAGAGGAGATACACACAGCCCTTATGTTCTATGATTATAAATAATCAATTAGAAAAGGTGTTCTTAGATTATATTTGGCACACAAAATAATAATAAAAATCATAATTATTAGGTCTTGAGATCAAGTCTCACTCTGTCACCCTGAGTGCCATGCTGTCATAGCTCACAGCAACCTCAAACTTCTGTGCTCAAGAGATCCTCTTGCCTCAGCCTCCCGAGCAGCTGGGACTACAGGCGCCCACCAAAATGCCCAACTAGTTTTTCTCCTTTTAGTGGAGATAGGGTGTTGCTTTTGCTCAAACTGGTCTTGAACTCCTGAGTTCAAGCATGGCTCACAAAACAATTGTTGCTGCTGATACAGAAACATGCCTACTAGTTATTCCTCTATTGTTACTTAGGAGGCAGTTTTTCCTTTTATTAAATTTAGTTTCTCATGCCCTATCTCTTCTCTGGTCAACTATAAATTCCTTAAGAGCTACACTGAACCTATCTAAATCTTTGTCCCAGAACTAGGACAGTGCTTCGCACATGTGGGTGTGAAGCAAATACCCGCTGACTGTTTGACACACTCAGTTCTATGTATTTTAAGAGGAAGTTCCCTGCTACAGTCAAGCGGAGAAGGGGGATTCCTCAAAATAAGTGAACAAACCAGAAAGCAAAAACAGAGGCCTTGTGTGGACACGGCATGGACTCCACAGGAGCCCACAGCAAACTGCAGCACTTCTGAGTAGAAAGCACTTGGCTTTACGGTTCGTGAAAGAATGTCTCTAAAATATTGACTTTTACATCTCAAGTGTCAAAAAAAATTGGTATCTTACTTCAGCCCGATTCGCTGATGATGATTCAATTTATCTTCATTTTTCCTGAGATCTGTATAGAAGATAAAGTTTTAGTGTTAATTAAAACATTTTTTTGGAAAAAAATACGCTAACCTCAATGACCTTGTTACTATCTAGGGAAAAATACATTAAAGTAACTCTGAAAACACACTGAGAAAAACACTTTGGATATGAAGAGTCAGATAAAAGTGACTCTTCAATCATTGTAGTAAAGACTAACAGCTGATTTTATGACCATTTTCTTTTTTTTGAGTCAAAATTTCAATAGAGTTGTATGAAACAGTAGATAAAACATAAAAGGCTCTTACCAAATTTTACTGCCTATAGCAAAAAGCAACCTTGGAAGCACCAATCTAGCTTAATTTACTGTTAATAGCAGCAGCAGGAACCACCACTTCTGAGTGTTTTGTGATTAACTGGGTTCACTCATATCATTCATTTGTTTAATCACTCTTGGTTCAGTTAGTATTGAGTACCACATTTGTGTAGGCATTGTACTAAAAATCCCATCAAAAGGAAAGGTATTACTGTATTTTCGTTTTTTTATAAACCTGTCACAACATCCTGTCTTTTTTTTTTGAGACAGAACCTCAAGCTGTCCCCCTGGGTAAAGTGCCGTGGCATCACAGCTCACAGCAACCTCCAACTCCTGGTCTCAAGCGAGTCTCCTGCCTCAGCCTCCCAAGTAGCTGGGACCACAGGTACTCACCACAACGCCCGGCTATTTTTTTGGTTGCAGCCATCATTGTTGTTTGGCGGGCCCGGGCTGCATTCGAACCTGCCACCTTAGGTGTATGTGGCTGGCGCCTTAGCCACTTGAGCCACAGGCACCGAGCCACAACATCCTGTCTTAAGTCTAAAAATGGCTTAGTTACATTTTATTCCTCCACTGGGCATGAGTACAGGAGGGAGCCTCGCTAAAGGACAGCAAGAACAGTGTGCTCATGAGCAAGGCCTAGAATCACGCTTAGATTCGCTAATATATTAATTCCCTCTGAGGATATAAAATGGAAAGACAAGCATCTTTAGGGTACACCGACCACTTGTATTTCCCACAGTTGTGTGCTCACAGAAAACACTAACACATGTGACTGAAAATGAAATGGAAATACTAAGTTCGTTAGATGTATGTAGTTATAGATATCAACAGTTTTATTATCTATTTGTGAACTGTAAAACAATATAAAAACCAGAACAGCAGATCCTTGACACTACCAAGAAACGCCTCTGAGAAACCCAAGTTCTTGATCCCCTTCTCCAATCATTCTGCTCCGGTAAACTGTATATGCCAAAGACAGCAGGTAGCAGAAAGGCAGGAACCCGTCTCAGACGCACGGGTAGAGCTTCCTCTACTGCTGTGGGACTCACACAAATTCTTAACCTGGTAACTCATTAATCATGCCTTGTAAGAGTCAGTTACCATTTTTAAGCAGTACTTACTGCGTAAAGAACACTCTGGTAAGTGCTTTACCTGCATTATTGCCTTTTTTTTCCCCCAAGACATTGTCTCACTTTGTGGTCCTCTGTGCTGTGGCCTCATAGCTCACAGCAACCTCAAAGTTTGGGGCTCCAGGGATCCTCTTGCCTCCACCTCCTAAGTAGCTAGGACTACAGGTGCCCGCCACAACAGCTGGTTAGTTTTTCTATTTTTAGTAGAGATGGGTGGGGTCTTGCTTTTGCGTGGGCTGGTCTCAAGCTCCTGAGCTCTAGCAATCCATCCACTTGGGCCTCCCATAATCGAAGGAGGAAGGCGTACCCATTTTGTAGGTGACGGCTGAAGCACTATGGTCACCCATTCTAACACAGTGCTAGACGTGGGATCCAAACCCAGGGCAGTCTCCAAAACTGTTCACCTAACTATCTGAGATGCTTGCAAATACTTGAGCCCACAAACACTAACTCTCAAATAGCATCCATGTACTTTAATGAATCCATCCATATGTCGCCCATGCTCTTGAAAAATATAAAGACATAAACTATATTTAAAGAATTGTTTAGATTTAAGGAAAATGGTTGATAATTACTTGACTTAGGCTATTTTTATCACTTCTTTCATAGCAAAAATTCCTTTTTTTTTTTTTTTAAGACAGCATCTCACTTTGTTGCCCTGGGTAGAGTGCCGTGGCATCACAGCTCACAGCAACTTCAAACTCTTGGGTTCAAGCAATTCTCTTGCCTCAGCTTCCCTACTAGCTAGGACCATAGGCACCCACCACAACACCTGGTATTATTTAGAGATGAGGTTTCGCTCTGGCTCAGACTGGTCTCAAACCTGTGAGCTCAGGCAATCCACCCATCTTGGCCTCCCAGAGTGCTAGGATTATAGGTGTGAGCCACCACGCCTGGCCCATAAAACAAAAATTCCTTTAATTAAGTATTGCAAATCTCTTACAGAATCTTTCTCTATATATAATTTAGCTGTTAGTCTGACTTTAACATTTTATTTAAGAAACAAAAGTAATTTAAATTTCTAAAAATCCAAACATGATAATCATTTCACTGTCTTTAAAACAAGAATTCACTGCTTATTCTTCTTGATTTACTAAGTTATAAATCTAAGACTCTTTAGGATGGTAATATGAATCAGATCCTGTATCTACTACTCTTTACTGCACAGTTGAAAAGAAAACCTTATCGTTTGTGGCTACTGATTAAAAACAGGCTTTTTAAGTTCAGGGCTGTTAAGACACTAACGGTCTTCCAGGACCATATTTAGCCTGGAGTAAGTGACCTTTGTCATACTCACCCTCCAGTGTCTTAATACCCTCGTCTACAAACTTCCTTGCAGCAGATGGCCTGCAAGGACAGAAAGCACTGTCAGTATCAGGTGAAACTTGGGATCCTTGTAACAACGCCCTCTCCTCCTCAAACAAAAACCGTTGCTATTAAGCTGAAATGTTGCACGATTACTTTGGTAACGTTCAATTTTAGCCAAAGTAGAAATTACTGAAGCTTCAGTCATTAGAAGGACAACCATGAACTTGGACTTGGGAAAGATGTCTGAGCACCTTGCTGTACGCAGGTCTGCACCTGTTTACATTTGGGGGGTTCATGAAGGAGGTTAACATCCACCTTGGAAGGGCCTTTTACCAGTACAGCATCTGGAAAGCATCTGAAGAACCGGCCTCAGAAGCATAGGTAAGCTATGGGTGACCTGCACAGGCTAAGGTGCAGAGGCGGAAAGGTACAGTTTTGAAGAGAAATAGGATGTAATTTAGTTTGGCTGACATGAGAAAACCAATCCACTACTGTGTCTGCATAAAAAATTGTCCTTACCCAATGCCCGTAACCCGAGTCAGGAAGTTGATGGATGAACTCGTGTCATCCTGCCGAATCTTTAAGGAAAAAACAAAGTCTAACAATAATTTA
Organism: Galagoides demidoff; assembly: GCA_963574575.1. Taxonomy (NCBI): domain Eukaryota; kingdom Metazoa; phylum Chordata; class Mammalia; order Primates; family Galagidae; genus Galagoides; species Galagoides demidoff. The sequence continues at coordinate 24,918 of CAUYQV010170651.1, read as the reverse complement.
GAAATGCTTTGAGGACCTAAATGATCTTACTGGAAATACTGGTCCACCAGGAGATGTGAAGAAACATTCACATTTGCCTCACTAACCCCACAAAAGTACTACTCGTGGGTAAGCCAAGCAATCAGAGGGATCACAGAGCAGCCGAGTATGTCCCATCTCTAAGTTTTCCATATTTTTAAAGGGCCTATTCATAAAAGACCAGAAGTGATATAATTCCTGTCATTAGGGTGAAATAAAACCATAAAAATGTCTGGGAAAGGTTAAGCAGAGAAATTCTAAAATGGAATGTTTTTTTATAATCTCTTTTCTGAACAGTACTGAAAATGAGGAGCTAACTCTACCATTACTGCTAAGTTATTTAAATGTCACATAAAATAAGTGAACATTTTATAGGAACAACGTTCACATTTTTAAAAATAAAGCCATCAACCTCAGCCCCCTCTTTCCCTCTATGTCTCAGCAGTGGGTGGGACCCGTGACCCTGCAGGGACACTTATGACGGCTGCGCAAAGGCCGACACGACAGTCAGAGAAGTAAACAAGTTAAAATTTTACCTTTTCCAGTTTACGTAATTTTCCAGTTGCTAAAAACTCATCAATCTTTTCAGCAATTTTTGTTCCTACTCCAGGCTACATGGAAAATTAAAAATATAAAAGTGATGTAAATACAATGCTCACCAAGTCACTAAGAGACGAAGAAGTGGGAGATGGATGAGTAACAAGTCAGTATAACACGATAAGGTTTGAAATGACAGCTAAAGAAAATTAAACCCCAGAAAAGATACATTCTTCCACAGGCAAAATGCTTAAATGACTGACAGAAGAGAAATCCTTATAAGATGACTGTGAAATCTCATTTATTTAAAATTAACTCTTGGAGAACAATCAGAAAATGCAGTCATATAAAGAAGATGAAAACCCCTTGTCCATCACACGACTCTGAAAACCAAAATCTCCGGTACCCTCGTCCCCTAACACCTGGGACGTATTACTTGCCTTCTTTTCTGATTATAAATATAAGCAGAATTGTGTGTGCATTTATATAGGCTTTTTACTTATAACATCACGGACACATTTCTCTATCAATCAATAACTACAACCATGGGACTGGTAATGGCTGCACAGCACATCATTGTGTGAATGTGTAATAATCTACTTAACAAATACCCTACGGGGGAGCATGTCGACGCTTTCCAATTATTTGACAGTGCACCAATGCTGTCCTAAACTCCCTTTAGAAGGGGTGTTCTCCAGCCTCTGCACACATCAGGATCACCTGGAGGCCTTGTTAGACCACAGAAGGCCAAGTCTCACCCCACAGCTTCCCATCCGCTACTCTGCAGCAGGGTCAAGAATGTGCTTTCCAGGTTCTCAAGTGGAGCCAGTGAGCTGGACTAAGCCCCGAGCTCTGAGAATCACCAATGGTCCAACCTGGCACAGCAGCCACATGTGACAACTTTTTAAATTAATTAAAATGATGAACTAATGGATCCATGTACACAGATCTCTGTTGGTTTCCTTAGGAAATTCCCCAAAGTAGAATTCCTAGGTCAAAGGACATATACATTCTGCCAAATCACCCTTCAGAAAGGCTGTCACAGCCCAAGCGTCCGTCCGCACTAAGTGGGTCTTCCTGTCTTTACTCACACTGCATATATCTGATAAACTGATAGGCACTGCACAGTATTTTTTTTAATTTGCAACGTGGATTATTAGTGAAGCTGAACATCTTAAACGTCTATTGGTCCTTTTTAGTTAAACACTCATTACACATCAAGAAGCATAATGACATGAATGGCAATTACTTCCTGTGGTCTCTTAGCCCTAAGTTCCTCATCTACATTCTTGATTTATCTGATATTTAATGAATGTCCCCAAACTGCTGAATGCATATTCAGGTTCTGAAATAGCAATCACGGGACAGAAATGGGAAGATTTAGGAAGCTGGACAGGTTAGAGAAGGAACTGCTCAGGCTGCTCGTTTCCTACACAAGAGAAAGGTGATGATTTTCACCTTTACAGACACAGGACTACAGTTTAGACACAGGCTGTTTTCCTTTTCTTTTTTTTTTTTTGAGACAGAGCCTCAAGCTATCCCCCTGGGTAGAGTGCCAGGGCATCACAGCTCACAGCAACCTCCAACTCCTGGGTTCAAGCAATTCTCCTGCGTCTGCCTCCCAAGTAGCTGGGACTAAAGGCTCCCGCCACAATGCCCGGCTATTTTTAGTTGCAGTTGCCACTGTTGTTTAGCAGGCCTGGGCCGAGTTCAAACCCACCAGCCTCGGTGTATGTGGCCAGCGCCCTAAGCACTGAGCTATGAGGGCTGAGCCACCTTTTCTTTTTTTTAATTTCTTTTTTATTGTTTGGGACTCATTAAGGGCATAAAGAATTAGGTTATAATGATTGGATTTGTTAGGTACAGTCCTTCTTATAAAGGCTGTTTCTACACCTAACACTAAAAGGCAAATTATTCATTCTGGAAATTTCAGGTATCTAGAATTATTGAGAAACACTCAAATGGGAGAGATGACAGTAGGTCTGTGATTCTTAAAATCAGAATGAAAAGGAATAATGATGAGATTTTTGCATTAAGTCTAATCTTAAGCAAAAGGCATCATGGGTATTCTTGTATTCTTTTTAGAGATACACCATAAGCTCAGATTTGGGGGGAATGTACCAGAGCTTTTCGGTTTTTCTCTTATACTACATGAGCAGGCTATTTGCAGTAAACATAAAAAAGAAGTACCGTTCATGTTGATAAAAGGGGAACAGAACGAGGTGGGAGCGGTTCTCGGGCTGGTGGTGGGTCAGTTCACCAAGACAGACCCAGAATTAAAGCCTAATGTACTTATGACTGACTCGGTCTACGTGGGGAGGATACACCAGTGATGGGAACTGTTTAGACCACAAAGAATTCAAAACTTACACACCAGAGCACGATCTGCATTGAGTAACAAATTCAAAGTTAAGGTGTGGCACATTATTAATGTGGATAATTTGCCACTCAACTGTAACATGTACCAGATTTCTGGTAATGTAAGACTTTGAGGGGTGAAAATATAAGGACGGTGAGGGTTCATGCTCTCAAGGCTCTGATGAGAAAGTTATAAAATATGAATACTTAAATCCAGAAGACTTTTATGAAACATAAATAGGGGAAGACCAAGAGAAGGTGTGATCACCATCGTGACTAATCAAAAGCCAGGGCAGTCTGGTCTCTTCGGCAGAAGATGAATACGATATGGTCCTTAAATTTGAGGAGCTCTGAGTCATTTAGTGAGATGCAGATGAGAGGCGGCAGTCTGACTATCAATAGGTAGACCTCCCAGGATACTGTTAGTGCTATTACAGGCTGAGTATCCCTAACCTGAAAATCCGGAATCTGAAACTTTCTGAGCACTGAAATCGACACGCCAAGGAAATGCTCACTGAAGGATTTTGAACTTCAGATTCTGGGATCAAGGAAGCTCGACCAAATACAAATATTCCAAAATCTGCAAAAACCCAAAATCCAAAAACACTCTGGTCCCAGGCACTTCAGGTAAGGGATATTCAACCTCCATTACAAATTACTGAGAGATGTGTCCCTCTAGAAACTGTGCTACTTGGTATACAGAACTTCCTGGACACTACTGGATAGAACAAGGCTGAATGCCATGATAATATATACAAGGGGCTTAATCACGAGCTTATGATCACGTATGTATAAAAGGGTCCTAATCACAAGGCTGATCTCTTTGGAAAGCGCTTGCTCTCGCTAACTCACGTGGGTTCCTACAGCTTTACTTGGTCACTATATTTGCCTTCAGCACCAACACTCAAGTGGAAATTCAACGTGAGAATGAGTACATGTACACATGAGGATGGAAAAAAAGAAAATTCTAATTACATATATTTAAAAAAATCGAAATCCACCCACAACCAAATACAGGTGTTTTGAGCTTTAAAAAGTATGCTTGAAACAGCATTAATATTATTCTAAAAATCAGGAGCAGGCTCGGCACCCGTAGCTCAGTGGGTAGGGCGTCAGCCACACACACTGAGGCTGGCAGGTTCAAGCCCAGCCAGGACCTGCTAAACAACAATGACAACTGCAACCAAAAAATAAATAGCCTGGCTTTGTGGTGAGCGCTGATAGTCCCAGCTACTCGGGGGCTGAGGCAAAAGAATCACTTAAGCCCAAGAGTTTGAGGTTGCTGTGAGCTGTGACGCCATGGCACCCTACTGAGGGTGACATAGTGAGACTCTGTCTCAATAAAATAAAATAAAATATCAGGAGCAGTAAAATCTGACTGTGTGGGTTAAGGCCTCTTTAGATGGTGAGTTTAGTTTTATAGGGACTCATTAAATTTGTAGCCATGTGAACTCTTCAACCAGCTTGCTCACTAAACTTACCAATTTCTTAGCTTCTGCTCCACTCTTTATTTTGTGTGGGTACTTTGCTATAACAGAGGCTGCTTTCCTATAAGGAAAGAAAAAAGGAAAACCAGTTAGAAATCCAGCAAGACCTTAACTTTTCTTAATGTAATACATATGCAAGCAAATAACCACCTTACACTTTCATAAAGGTAACTAATTTTCTACCTCCACATAAAACTTAAAACTCAGATGAACTGACAGACCACCAACTATTTCCCAACTTCTCTTTTTTTTTTTTGAGATAGAGTCTTTTTTTGAGATAGTGTCACCCCTGGTAAAGTGCTGTGGCATCATAGTTCACAGTAATCTCAAACTACTGGGCTCAAGTGATCCTCCTGACTCAGCCTCCTGAGTACCCGGGACTATAAGCACCTGCCACAACACCTTGCTAGTTTTTCTATTTTTAGTAGAGACAGGGTCTCATTCTTGCTCAGTCTGGTCTTGAATTCCTGAGCTCAAGCAATCCTCTCGCCTTGGCCTCCCAAAGTGCCCTACCATTACAGGCACACCCAGCCTAACTTTTAAAAAGCATTTTTAAAATCCTCATATTTGAGGATAATGTGATTTTAGCTGTATATATAACACTCAAGAGTTTCAGGAGACCAGCAGTCTTTTCTATTTGAGGAAATAAGTGGAAAATATCACTGGGCCCCCTTTTTTAATAGCCTGTTTTTAGAAATTGTTCATTACCTCCTCATAAAAAGGTGCTATGGTATTTGAATTTGGCACCAAATATGCTTATGGATGCTATTTTAAAATTCGTGGTTTCAAACTGCATTCCCCTATGTCATCCTGTCAGTTGTTTTTTAATTTTCTCATTTCAGTTCAACATAAAGCAACCACCTGTGACTCTTCCCCATCTCCACATATACTGACCTCAGTAATGACTGGGTACACCCTAGGAGCTCACTGACAGTACTCCACCTATAATTTCAATGCTAAATGCAGTTTAGAGTTGAGATTAACAAAAGCAGTAGTATAGCTAATCTAAAGCATAAATATCAGATAGCCCTTGGAACTGTGATTTTCATTCTAATTCAGCATATGTGAACCTTTAGATATGAATTTTAACTTCTCTGTAAGCATATGACTGATGATGAGTGTGTAGAGGACCTACAGTAGACCAGCTAAGACCTAAGTTGACCAGCCTAGGGCCCGTAACAAACTCGTCCACATACAGAAGTGGTCGACATAAGGAACTAGGCCTCCTGTGTCATACATACATGTGGTGGGAGCCCACACTACAAAAATAAGGTCAACTTAAGGTCAAGACAGGGAGTTGGTCCACTATGGGGATTCTGCTATATTTATGAACTAAGGAGTGGGCTGAAGGCAATTTATGAAGGCAATTATTTCAAGAAAGGCAAGCGGGTCAGATAATTGGCACTGTGAGGCAAAGCCTGAAAGGGGAGAATCAGATCATGAAAGATCTTTTGTATGACATGATGTATTTGGGCTTTATCAAGGTAAAGAGAAAATTTTAATTAATTGTTTGATATAGGAGAATGACAAGATCAGATAACTACTTTCAAAAGGATATTCTGGGCACAATCAAGAGAACCATATAGTATTAAGGAATGGAGGCGTATGCAGGGTGATAGGGCATCACCTGCTTTTCCAGACTTATTTCCTACTTGACCATATCACTTACGCAAATTGAATTACTACTGGCTTCTAGAAAACGTCATACACCCCTTCGTATCTCAGTGTTTTGGCACATGTTTCCTTTGCCTAGATTACTCTCTCTCACTTGTCCCCTGATGAGCGCCTGTAAGACTAAATACCTCCTCCCTGAAGACCACTGAGACTCAGTAGAATGGATAGGTGAATGTCTCCATGATTTGCAGATCATCAAATGTGTGGGTAATAGTACAATTACTTTACATAGGAAGTCACAGGAAGGAAAGAGAGGAGGGAGCATAATCGGTTTGGAATTACATTGAATGGGAAAGGAAGAAGGAATCTGAGTTGGGATAATGAAAATATAGGGCTAAAAATTTAGAGAAAAACTCAGTGAGACACATATTTGGGGTCAGTGACATTAAGTGGTATTCCAAGCCAAAAACAGCAGGATTGCCAGGGAGAGCATGGAAGTGAGAAAGGAGGGCTAAGGGCAGATTTCTGGGAGATACAGGTTGATCATCTTTATGCAAAATACTCAGGACCAGAAGCGTTTTAGATTTTTTTCAGATCTTAGAATATTTGCACATACATGATGACATATCTTGGGGACAGGATCCAAGTCTAAACACAAAATTCATTTTCTTTTCACATATACCTTATACACATAGCCTGAAGATAATTTTATACAATAGTTTTAATAATTTTGTGCATGAAACAAAGCTTTGACTACAATTTGTCACCTGATGTGAGATGTGGAATTTTCCACTGTGACAACATGTTGGTGCTCAAATACTTTTGGATTTTGGAGCATTTCGGATTTTCACACTAGGGATGTCAACCTGTACCACATCAAGAAGACAGAAGAGGTGAAGAGAAGCGATTGGCATCACAGAAGTCAAGGGACTTTCATGGAGTAAGCCAGTGGTGAACGCCACTGAGAACCCAGTGAGATGAGGTTAAGAGCATTTTCAGAGGAATAGTAGGATGGAAATTACACTCGATGAGGTAAGGTAACTAGCGATGAAGAAGTCCAGGCAAGAAATGCAGATTATTCAGGAAGTGAGAAAAGAGATAGGATGCTAGCTAGAGGGAAGTTAAGATTGTTTCGTTTCTGTTTTTAAGAGCTGAGGGACTTGGATACATTTACAGGATAAGGAACAGAATTAGGTGGGAATAATGAACAGGATACAACCCCTGGTGAGATGGACAAGGAGAGGATGAAGGTGTCAGGAATAACCACAACCCAACAGATGGAAAATGTGATTCCTTGAACCAAATCTATTTCACAGTACAGACCTCAACACTGTCTCTCACTATGACTTAAAATTACACAGCACTTTCACTAATTCACCTTTGACGGTGGGGAAACTATGTATTAGGCTAGGCTACAACTATTTTCTTTCTTTCTTTCTTTCTTTTTTTTAGAGGCAGAGTCTTACTTTGTTGCCCTTGGTAGAGTGCCTTGGTGTCACAGCTCACAACTTTCAGCTCTTGGGCTTAGGCGATTCTCTTTGCTTCAGCCTCCTTAGTAGCTGGGACTACAGGCCCCCGCCACAAGGCCCAGCTTTTTTTTTTTTTTTTTTTTTTGGTGGTGCCAGGTTTGAACCCTCCACCCTCGGTATATGGGGCCGGCACCCTACTCACTGAGCCACAGGCGCCGCCCAGCTACAACTATTTTCAACTGGAACTGGGAACGTTCCCGAATTGATCCCACAGAGCTCTGCCCAAATACTTCCAGAAATATTGCATACGGTGCCAGTCTAGGTTCTTGCTTTTTGCTCCCGTTGCAGATGGAACAGCATCCACCGGACCCTCAGTTCTGTTAACTGCCACACTAAACAAGGGCACCCCCAAACGCCTGCTACCAGAGAATGCTGCGCGGTCTCACCTGTAAGCATTGTACTTGTGGATAGCCTGGTTCACATTCTTCTCAAAGTTTGCGAGTTCTGAAAAGCAACGAGAAGCTTGAGTCAGCAAGAACAACGAGTAAACAAACGAGAACTCAGTTTCCTGGAAGGGGATGTGGCGGCTCTCCATGGGCGAGACCAAAGACAGCCCGAAGTGCTGACCCAGGTACCTAGAGCAGGACCGACAACCACGGGAGCCGAAGCGAGACCCCCACGACCGACTGGCCGCTGCAAGGGGCCGACCCCTCCCGCCGGACTGTCCGGGGCAGGAGAAGAGGAAGGGAAGGCAATGAATGGGTCGGAAGGAAAAGAGAAGAAAGCCCAGGGGCCGGCGCGGCGCTCACCCGTGAGCATGTCGGTGATTCCCCCGTTGAGAGTCTCCTGCGGCGCCTTCCGCTTGCTCATGGTGGCCTGCACCCAAAGACCCCACAGCGATCAGACTGGCCCCTCTCCCAGCTTTAACGAGGGCCAGGATTTGGAGACCCGAGCAGGGGAAACCCAGCCCGGCGCGACCGGCGCGACCGGCTGAACAATGGCTGCCTCTGACAGGGGGGCGCGGTGAGCGGCGCGCGTGGTGACGTCACTCCAGGGGGCGGAGTTAGAGGGGGGCGTGGCCAGAGCGGAGGCTGCCCGGGCTCCGGGGCTCCCGGGTTTGGGTGTTGGGTGGGGAGGGAGAGAGATGGGCTTTCTGTAGGACACCTGGATTCTCGCCTTCAGAGGTTACATCTGTTTTCCCAGGGTTTCTCTGGATTCCTCTTCCTAGAAGGAGGAGAATGTGTAAGATGATGTGATGGGGTGGGGCGGTAGACGACCGAGGACTGCCCTTGTGCAAACATCTGTGCACAGCAATTTCTGAATGCACGGTGCGTTGCATATGTGCTGACAGGCAACACTGGCAAGTTTTGACACGTATTGTCAAAACTTTCTCTAAGGCCCTGGAGCCTGTAACGAGACCTGCCAAGAATAAGAAGTCTCCCATACCAAAGCTTTTAGCACATGTGCTAACCAATGTCAAAAGATATTTTGTTTTTAATTCCTCTGCCTCTGTGGTAGGGGCCAAAGAGATGAAAAGATCACAAGAAAGGGAGCCGTGCTTTACCTAGATCATAAGTGATGGAACCCTCATTGTAACATGATGACCTATAATCTGAGAAACTTACATTATGGTTGGCAAATGAAAATGTGACATCAGCAATATTTTATTTTACAAACATAATTCCGGGCTCATACTGCATTTCCAGGCGATTGCTTTGTGCATAAAATTAAAATCTTATTACAAAAGGATACATAGTTACTGTAGAACTGAAAATGTATAAAAGGAAAAAAGAACATGAAATTCAGTGATCTCACTATCCAGCTTAATCACTATTACTATTTTATTTATTAATACTCTTCCAGTCCCTTTAAAATTCCTATTTTTCAAAAATGAAATGATACTTTAGATATAATTAGTTTTATGATTAGCAAGGTTGTGGTGGTTTATTACAGTATTAATGTACATCTTAATGTGATGCTTATTTTGTACATGATGACATTTGGATTTCTTTTGTGACTTTCCTACTTAGATAATTTGCTCATTTTTCTAATGGGCTATAGTTGTCTGTTATCAATTTGGTAAATGTGTATATATTTGTATTATCAATTATCCTTTTTTGTATAATTTTTGTAAGCATTTTGTAAATATTTGTATTTCCCCCCAATTATTCCTTGCCTCTTAACTTTATTCCTGCAGCTTAACACCTGGAGTCCCACTGTCACTTAGATATATGACTTGTCTCCTTTATTCCGTTCACATTGTTTTCTATTCAGTCTCTATTCCAGGCTACATGCATATTATTTTATTTTGAAGAATGATTACTCCTCATAAAATAAAAACGCTTGTTCACCTCTGAGTTTTGAAATTTACAAATGTAGGGAATTGTGGGATAATTTTATATGAATATTAATGAAAACTGTTTAAAAATTAGTGCCTAAGAATCCAAGGAAAATGACCAATTTTTTGTCTTTATATTCTGAGAACAATTTGACTCTCTTAGCCAGTCTTGGAATGATTTGTTTTCAGTTAACTTCCAGGATACCACGTGCTCTGGGTTTCCTTCTTCCTTCCTGGCCACTCCGGGGGGAGGGGGAACCTGTGAGTGTGTTTGTGTGACTGTGTGTGAGTCTTGTGTGTGTGTGTACATGTTGGTTCCCAGCCTCTCCTTTACTCTTCACTTTACTCTTCAACCTTTATGGTAAATTACTTTACACTTCTAGCCTCTAGCCAGCTTTTCCAGCTTGGCCAGTTTCACCTGTTTAAAGACACCTTTTTTTTTTTTTTTTTTAAAGAGACAGAGTCTCACTATGTTGCCCTGGGTAGAGTGCTGTGGGATCACAGCTCACAGCAACCTCAAATTCTTAGGTTTAAGCAATTCTCTTGCCTCAGCCTCCCAAGTAGCTGGGACTGCAGGTGCCCACCACAATGCCCGGCTATTTTTTTTTTTAATTGTAGTTGTCATTGTTGTTTGGCAGACCCAGGCTGGATACGAACCCGCCAGCTCCGGTGTATGTGCATGGCACCCTAGCTGTTGAACTATGGGCGCCCGGCCTTTCTGTCTTTCCACACCCCACATGGAGCACTCAGCAAGTCTCATCCGTCTACCCCGACCTCCTCAGCCCATCTCCTGCTTCTGCTCATCTCCATCAGAACATTCCAACAGGACGAGTGGTCTTTTTAAGATGTAATCTCAACATATTTCATCCATTTACTTAAATATTAATACCTTTTCACTACACTTTGAATAAAATCTAAACTTCCACAGCCCACAAGGCCTGACATGACCCGTCTCATGCCTGGTCTGTTTCTTGCCACTTCTCTCCTCCTGTAGACACGCCTGTGACTGTTTAGCATGTTCGTGTTCTTGCTTCAGGCTGCCCTCACGGTGTGGGTCTTTGGCTGCCTTCTCATCATCCAGGTCTCAGTCCCAAGGTCACTCCTTGGTCGCATTCCTGAATGGTGCTGGCCACTCTCTCTTCATTATGTGTTTTTATTTTATTCATGGCACTGAAAACCATTGGGTATTTTTTCTTTTTTTATTTTTTGAGACAGAGTCTCACTATGTCTCCTTCAGTAGAGTGCTGTGACATCACAGCTCACAGCAACCTCAGACTCTTGGGCTTAAGTGATTCTGTTGCCTCAGCCTCCCAGTAACTGGGAGTACAGGTGGCTGCCAGAACGGCCGGCACTTTTTTTTTTTTTTTTTTTGGTCATTGTTGTTTAGCAGGCCCAGGCTGGGCCCAAACCCACCAGCCCTGGTGCATGGGCCAGTGCTCTAACCACTGAGCTATGGGCGCCATGCCCATTGGATATTTTAATGTGTGTTACTTCTCCTTATCCCAGTGATTTTCCTCTGGTGTGCTGTGAGAGGATCTTAGCTGTGACGCGAAGTTTTTAAAGATCATTAATTATTTTCAAAAGAAGTTTGAAGCATGGTTAAGTATATTCCTTTTTATACTCTTTCTTTTGATCAACATAAATTAAGTGTGCTGTGGAAGTTTAACCATAGGTTCAAGGGTGCTGTGAAATTAAAAGAAAAAGAAGCTGAAAAACATTGCCTTGTCCACTCCCTGTTCCCTCTTCCTCTGGCCAGTGTGGAATGTGAGCTCCACGAGGCAGGAACTTCACTTCTGTTTGCTACATAGTAGGTGATCGGTAAGTATTTATTGAAGGAATATCCTAAGTGGCAGTTTTGCAGAAGTAAAGTGTCAAACATTTCAAACTACAGAAGATGCTGACAGATGATGACGTAAGGGGGCGGCAAAATCTGAACAGACACTTGAAACAGAACTTGAAGCACCAAAACCAGGAAAGCTCTGAACAAATCAGGCCTACAGGGTCGCCCTAAGTTATGTCACCATTTTAACAAGTCATGATACTGATAGAGGGACCTGCCCAAATAGGACATCCCACCCAGGGAAGAGAGAATGTGCCCACCCCTCCTGCTGGCCCCTCAGAACCCCCACCCATCTTACCCCACCTGCTGACTTTCTTCTGGAGCTCATCTCACCTGCACCCCGGTGGAAATAAAGGCCGAGACTGCCCACACAGAACCCGGACTCCGTATCCTTTCGTTCACATTTTGGAATAATTGTTTATTTTCAGCCTTTGACCTCTCAGATACTAACAATCCCTAGTTTTAAGAATGCCCAGGCCACGTGTGATGGCTCACGCCTGTAATCCCAGCATTTGGGAGGCCAAGGGGAGTGGATTGCCTGAGCTCACAGGTTCAAGACCAGCCTGAGCCAGAGTGAGACCCCGTCTCTAAAAAATAGCTGGGCCTTGTGGCAGGTGCCTGTAGTCCCAGCTACTTGGGAGATTGAGGCAAGAGAATCACTTGAACCCAAGAGCCTGAGATTGCTGTGAGCTAAAATGCCACTCAACCATAGGTGATCAAGTGAGCCTCTGTCTCAAAAAAAAGAATGCCCAGCCACTGACATTTTGACTTCAGGTCTCGTATTCTGGGTTTTAAGGTTTCTGCTTGGTTGCTCTTTACACTTCCTGATTCTTTGCTAAGACAGTCTCTGTCGTGTCATTTGTTTCAAGCAAACTCACAACTGCTACTTCAGACATTTTTATGATGGGCGGTTTAAAACCTTGTCAGGTGATTCTAACGCAGGGTCACCTCAGTGAGTGTGCTGCCTCTTCTCATCTAGCTGAATCTTCCCAGTTCTTGGTGTAAGTGACTCAGGAAGAAGAGCTGCACGTCTGAGTGTGATGAGACCCTGGATCCGCTCAGGTCACTTTTCTCTAACACTGTTCCCTCATGCAAACAAAGTCCCATTTCACCACTGCTAGGAATGGAATCCATGTCCCCCCTCTGCCTCTGTGGACACCTGGGTGACATGGGCTCCCCTGGGTGTCAGGACTCTCTAGTGGGCTTCCTTGTTACTGCCAGTCAGAGGGGCCTTTAGGTCCTGATACCACCTGCTTGGGGGCAGAGGTCAAGGGCACCTGCCTGCCACGTCCCACGTGGTGTCCACTGACATCATGTGGCAGAGCCTTGCTACCAGCCAGCCCTGACCGATGTCCCAGCTCCCCGCCTGGGCTTGACACCACTCCAGTGGGGCACATGGGACACTTTATTACAAGTTTCTCACTTGGCCTTGCTAGCAGGACAGCAGCAGGGCTCCAGAGTTCTCTGTGTTTGGTGTTTGGCTGGAGTAGTTATTGTCCGGACATTTTCGTCATTCTAGGCTGGCTGTTTCTGGTCCCTTGGCTCGTGTAGTGGGTCGAGTAGTGGTACCCAAGAAGATACCTTCACATCTTAATCACAGAACCTGTGACTAGCACTTCAGATGGCAAAATACGTGATTCCACTAAAAATCTTTAAAGTACTTATCCTGGAATTCCCAGGTTGAGGGATTCCCTGTGTCCAATGACAAGTGTTCTTTTTTTTTTTTAGAGACAGAGTCTCACTTTATTGTCCTTGGTAGAGTGCCGTGTCACAGCTCACAGTAACCTCCAACTCCTGCCTCAGCTTCCCGAGTAGCTGGAACTACAGGCACCTGCCACAAGCTCGGCTACTTTGTTGTTGCAGTTTGGCCAGGGCTGGGTTTGAACCCTTGGTATATGGGGCTGGTGCCCTACCCATTGAGAAACAGGCACCACCTGACACATGTTCTTATTATGGACACACAACAGGGGAGAAGTGACCGAGACAGGGGCAGCAACACGACCCTGCAGAGAGGTGTACTGTACGGCAAGGGGTGTCCGGAGCCACCAGGGGCTGGAAGAGGCAAGACACGGAATCTCCCTTGAGCCCTCAGAGAAGGAGTGAGAAGGCGCAGGACTGCCGGCATCTTGACTACAGACATCTGGCCTCCAGAAGAGTCAGAGAATCAGCTTCCGTTGCTCAAAGCCACCACTTTGTGGTATTTGTCACAGCAGGCCTAGGGAAGCAATACAGTTGGAGAGAACAGGCTTCTCTTGAGGCCTTTCTGTCTATGCCCACTGGTCAGCCTCTGCAGCACCTGCTCTGGGTAAATGAGACAAAAAGAAAAGCAGGGAACTCGCCCCAGTGCCCCTCCCCAGGCGAGCCCCACGCCTGGACAGTCTCCCTTCTTACCTCTACCTGTCAGTCCCCTTGTGCTTGTTTCTATGTCCAAGGACTCCAGAGATACTTAGAGGAAAAAGTGCACCTGTTTCATCTTTTTGGGAGTGTAAGTCCTAACTCTAGGGTTTTTACCTTTTTTAAATCACAAAAATATTCCAGCTGTGATTATTTTTTACCCTTCAGCCATGTCATTTCTCTGCTCAAAATTCGTCTGTGACTCCCCATTGCCTACAAAGGTGGCCCTGGCCCTCTGCCCAGCGTCCATTCTCTCCCCAGGGCGACCCCATCCCTGCCTTTTGGGTCTTATTTCCCACTGTGTCCAAAACCAGGCCTTGTCAAAGTTGAGTTCCTTGGATGTTAATGAATGTTACAGACACGGGGCGCAGGTTCTATGGCAAATGACAATGGTAAATCGTGGATTTAGACAAAGTTTAAGTCAGTTTCTTTATTATGAGACTTTTCAGGTATTTTACCAGAGTACAAGGCAAATTTCCAAAAAGCAATTAAAACACGAATGTTTCTTAATCGTACTTGACCATAGAACATGTCACACCATCTCCACAGAAACCACCTGGTGAGCTCCCCCTGTTCCAACTTTCTTTCCCAACCAACCTCACCCGTGTGTGATCTTCCAAACTCCCTTTTCACTCGTGCTTTTATAGAGAACAGAAGTTGTGCAAAATGTTGAAGCAGCAGTGCTACTGCTAATGACCCAGGCACTTCTGAATTTTATAAAAATTTGCACGACTTTAGTTTCGAAGTCCTAACTATAGGGATGGCAAATTAAGTGGACAGGGGAACCCGGTATAAGTGTTGGAATCATTTTGTTAACAAAATACAGAAACTGTTTAAAAAATAAATCCATTTACTAACACTGCCAGATGAGAGAGACAGGACACCCCATCCCCCCAGTGGATGCATCTGGGTAAGAACGGAGGTGAGCACAGTGGTCAGTGGCCAGTCTCTGCAGACCCCTTTCCTTCCTGCTGCCTTCTACATGACAACTCACTGCAGATAATCTTTGGGACTAAAAAGGAGGTAGCTGCTCTTCTATCCAGGCTACAGTGAGTCACTGTGGCTGAAAGGACAGCAGATGGGGCAGCTTGACAGTCAACTTATAGCTGTGAAAAGAGGGAGAGAGGACGGGGCCAGGCCAAGACTCTGAACACAGCTGCATGGTGAGGGTGGTGGGGCGGCTGGGGCCTCTGGAGGTCAGAGAGGATGGGCTGGCACCAAGTGCTATACAGACTCTGTCCTCAGCCCGAGTCAGGTATCTGCCCAGCCATCTCTGTGGCAAATCGCACATCAAGCACTTTGTCACAGTGGAGGAAGCAGCTCTGTGGCTGCTCCCTGAGCTCTCCTGACTGGCATCACCATGCACTGGGCCTGTGATGGAGACTCCCAGTGTGTAGACTATGTGGTGGCTGCAGAGGGTCACGCCCTGGGCTTAGGGTGAAGGTCACAGAGGCTGGAGAAGTGAGGGCTCTGTTTGGATGCCCAAGACCGTGAGGAATCACTGCAGCAGGTGTCACTGTGAGCCCCTCGTCAAGGGTCAAGACCTCCCTCATCACGCCGCCTGCTCCCCACCGCTCTGCTCCTCGTCCTCCGTCTGTAACCAGCTCCAGTCGAGGGTCTGCAAGTTGATAGGCATGTCACGAACACACAGCCAGCAACACACCACAGGCTCTCTCTCCTCTCAGGAGGCAAGCGGCACAGTTTGGAAGGAAGTGCAAGCCCTCCTACTAACAGCAGACTTGCTACTGCAGGGTCGCCCTCTGCTGCCTAGGGTCTCCTCCCTGGACTGGTCAGCTTCTGAGACTCTGGGGACACTGGAAGGCCATCTCAGTGTGCTCGTGGTCGCAGCAGTCACACATGCGCTCAGGGCAGGTGGGCGGCCCCAGGAGCTAAGCTTAGCTACCAACTTCCAGCCTGCCGAGGCTTCTGTTCCTCTGGCAGAGTGGGGCAAGCAGTGAAAGGATCAAACCACAGTGAGGAAGAGCATCAGGGGACAGCCGCCAGCATGCTGGGGACGCGCGGCTATACTGCAGGTGACTGCAGGCAGCAGCCAGCAAGCTGAGGATGCGTGGCCACACCACAGGTGACAGCAGGCAGCAGCGGCATCTCTCTAATGCTCCTGAGAACTTAGGACTTAGTAGGGCTGAGCAGGTGAGAGCGTCAGCAGGGAAAGGCCATCTGAAGATCTGGAGGGGAGATTTAGGGTCCCTGGTAATGTGAGCTTTGTGCTGCTGCACCTGTACTGGAGCGAGGTCTCTTTGGGTTGGCTTCCCCATAACTAGTGCTACCTGTGGGGAAGCTGAGTCCCTGAGGCACAGGCCACACTCCTGCTCTGTCACCAGAGTCCAGACCACTCGATACACACAGGTGCTTGGTGGTGGTACCAAAGTGCAGGAGAGGAAGGGCTGGGGACGATGCCACTATAGGACTGTCAGGATTAAACACAATGATGCAGATGACACTCATAAGCACTCCCTCACATTAGCCATCACTGTTAATATAAATGAGCAAAAGTATATGCTGAGACTGAGAACAACCCTGGATGCATCACCATTTTCTTCCCTCTTTTGCTATAGAAAGAAAGGACATGACACAGCTGGTCACACACAGGCCATTACCATGAAACTCTGGTCCTGCCCTCTCACGGTGTCCTGCACGGCATTCTCTAGCTGGGTGCAGAGGGTGTGAGCTTCAGCCACCAGCTCCTCACTGAAGAAAACAATGACGTTATTAGAACGTGGCTACTGTTACCTATCAGAGCTGCCCTCGCTGCTTTAAAATATGCAAAGCAGCTTCTGAGAACATTTTAAAAATGAAGTGGCCATTACTTGGGTGCTGAGTCTCTCAAAACAGTGTCACTGACCAGTGATTTCATCCACTGAGTTAATGAGCACCTTTCAGAGGCCCAAGTTCAGGCTGTCCAAAATGTGAAAAGCAACTAGATGTCTACTTCATACAAAAGGTTCATTTAATTCTCTCCAAGCTGCCAAATTTTAAAGGTATCTCCCCAAATCACCTGTTTTCCAATTCTTGAAATGGAAGAAAAAAACAAACCACACCATGAAATTTACCAGGTTCCCACAGTTCCTCAGATCAGCTGAAAAGCAAGTTCTGGGAACTGATTTTTAACCTCGTCTGATCTTCCTTTTTATAGTAAGAAAGGCATGTTTCCTATTAGATCACAGTGAGAAAAGGGCTGTGTAATAAACACCCATCCTTTTCTCGCCTCAGTTCTAGGATGTGGAGAGATGAGAGATGCCCTGCATCCCCTGGTCTATTTTTCTAGAGCTTTGAGGATGTCATTGGAGGAACTAAGCCCAATATGGGAAGACAGAGCTCTGGAACTCCCCTCACCCAGCAAAGCTTGACATTCTGATGGAAGGAACTCAGCATGTCTCTGCTAAGCCTCATCGATGGGGCTTCGAGCCAAGTTAAAGGCTCACTGCCAAGAGCACAAGACCTGGATACTATCATCCAGGAGCTCACAAGAAGTTGGGAAATAATTAATAATCAAAGGTCACATATGATTAAATATCAAAACAGGCTATAAACTCCTGAAGGTAAGAGCTGGGTTATTTAAAAACACAGCGTCTCTCTGGAGTGCTGTGGCAGGATCATAGCTCACCGGGGCCTTCAACTCCTGGGCTCAAGCGATCCTCCGACCTTAGCCTCTTGAGTAGCTGGGATTACAGGTATGTGCCACCACGCCCAGCTAATATGTCTGCATTTTTTTTACATATGGGGTAATTATGTTGCCCAGGCTATTCTTCAACTTCTGGCCTCATGCAATCCTCTCATCTCAGCCTCCCACAGCACTGGGATTATAGGCATGTGCCCGGCCAAAGAACATCTTCACTAGCCATGTGTGGTAGCACTTGCCTGTAGTCCCGGAAACTTGGGAGGCTGAGGCAGGAGGATCACATGAGCCCAGGAGTTGAGGCTGCAGCAAGATATGATTATGTCTCTGCACTCTAGCCTGGGCACTAGAGCAAGACCCTGTCTCTTCAAAAAGAAAGAAAAAAAAGATATACTCTATATACAGTTCACCCATTAAAAGTGCAAAATTCAAGGTTTTATTACATTTAGAGTTGTGTGACCATTGCTGTATCCAGTTTTAGGAATTTTTCATCATTCCCAAAGGAAACCTGGTCCCTATTTAGTCATTTCCACCCCTACCCCCAGGCAATCATTAATTCATTTCTATGCCTGCAGGATCCCAAGGAGCCCAGTACACAGAAGACACCCATGGAGCTGAATTCAGAACAAAATGAACCACAGGGAGAGACAGGCTGGGGTATATGGATGGCTAAGCTCTAAAAAAAAGGGGGAGCAGAGGTCTTGCGGTGGGGGCCCCTTGGGGAGGGCACCTGGGGAGCCAGGGCTCCACCAGAGCAGGCTCCCCACCCTCGCCAGGCATCAGAGCAGACTGCAGCACCACCCTGTGCATCAGGGGTCAGGTCTCCAGAGGGACCTGGGGACTTGCTGCTACTGATGCTTGTCTGTATGAGCAAGAGGTTTGTAAGAAAGGGGACCAGACTGGAGAGGCACGGAGGGGCCACCATGTCTGGAAACACCCAGTCCAACGCTATAAAGAAGCAAGAAGGAAGCCACAACTTGGTTGGTTAGAGTAGTATTGTAAGATGCTTAATTAATCAGAGAAGACCTTGTCACAGCAACAGCCAGGAGGTGGGAGGAAGAAGCAGAGGCCTCGCCAGGGCCAAGCCGTCCTGCTCACCCCCCGCACAGCAGTTCCAGCAAGAGCAAGAGGAGAAGGGATGAGCAGGAGACACAGGAGGATGGGGGACCCGGGATCCTGGTTTGTGTGATCCAAGGACTATCACAGCGTGGCACTGACCAGCACCTCCCATAGTCCTGTTAGCAACCAGCAGCCAGGAATCCAGCCTTTGGACAGAGGAACTGTCCAGTCAGTGAATTACAAAGGGCTGAGGGCAGAATGCACATCACTTCAGTCCCCATAGGGCCCAGCAGATGTAACAGACTCAAAGGGAAGTGTGTGCAAAATCATCAGACCCTGATCCATGACAATGTGCCCTTCCGTCCCTGGGACCTCCTCTGAGCCCTTGGATGCCACGCCTGCTGCTGTTAACAGCAACTCACCTTTTCTTGGCTGACTCAGGAAAACTGTCGGGGGTGTCGGAGGCTGCGGAAGGCTGAGACATCAGCTGACTGGGGTGGCTCAGTCGAGAAGCGTTCATGCTATCCGGGCTGCCACTGACAGGACCTCGGACCTTGCTCTAAAGGACAAACCCAAATAGAGAGAAGTTTGGAGCTAAGTGATGAACCCAAGACGCTACGGCTGCTCCCAGGAACTCTGGCAGCTCTGTGTGAGAAGGTGGTGGGCACCTGGCACCTCAGCCTCAGCGTTTCTGATCAGCAGGCACAGTTCAGGAGAAAGATTCCAATGGGAGGCGGGAGTGCTTGTAGGCTTTTGTTCATTAGTTTGGTTCCTTTTAGTTGATGAACTTATACAAGTAAAGAAAAGGAAGCAGGGGCGGCACCTGTGGCTCAAAGGAGTAGGGCGCCTGCCTCATATGCCAAAGGTGACAGGTTCAAACCCAGCCCCAGCCAAAAACTGCAAAAAAAAAAAAAAGGAAGCAATTTTTACTCTTTTCTAAGTAGAAGACTGAGACCCAGGAAAAGGTTATGAGACTTTCTGTGACCCACATCCTCTGGGGTACAGCTGGGAAGAAACCCAGGATGTCTTGCATCGCGGAGGTGCTGTGACCACTTCATGTCCCAGCGCAGATGACCAGGCCAGGGTCCAGCCTCGCCTGCGCCTGCCTTCCCCGTCCTGGTGCTCTGTGCAGCCTGCAGACCCACGGCCACTCTCAGCCCTCAGGCTGTGGGACCAACCTTCTTGCTCCGTGTCAACCAGCCATCCAGACACCTTTGCCTTCCTGTCCCCTGGAGAGTGATGTCTGCCTCCTGCACCAGGGCTCCCTGATAACCGGGGACTCTGCCCCAGGCATCCTGCCACTCTGACCTATGCACCACAAAACCGCTCAGCCCTGCCGAGGGACCCTCACCCTCAGTGTGGAGTTCCCTCAAGGTCACAAGTACAGCCTCCAGCTGCCACTAGAGTGACCACAAGAAGGGACAGCTCCTGCCATGCCTCCTGTCTGCTCAGAAGCAGAGCAGCCTGCATGAGCCAGCCCAAGCCAGCCCTTGCCGACCTCTCCAGTTTCACCCTCTGTGACATCCTTTCCCCCTGCCACCCAGAGTATACCAGTGTCCCCACCTCGCTGCCTGGGATAAAGCACTGTCTCAGTCCCGACTGTCTCACCCCCTCCCCGGCCCCCACCTGAGTCCTGCTCTCTCCAGTGGAAACGTTCCCTGTGGGTATTTCTTGTTGCTCCCCAACGTAGTCTGGATGTTGGACTCCAAACCTCATGTGGACCCTGATCCCCAGTACTGGAGATGCGGCCTGTGGAGATGTCTGGTCTGGGGCGGGACCCTCATGAACAGATCGGTGCCCTCTCTGGGGCAGGCAGTGAGTAGGTCCCCTGAGACCTGGCACGCCCCTCTGCTGCCTCCAGCGTCCTCCCCCTGCACACACGAGGCTCCCCTTCCTCTTGGTACGAGAGAACAGCCTGAAGCCCTCATGGGGAGCCCAGCAGATGCTGGTGCCATGTTCCCTGTACAGCCTGCAGCACCATGGGCCAGAGGAGCCTCTTTTTAAATCAGGTCCCCAGGCTCAGGTGTCCCTTTCCAGCAACGCTACAAGGATGGAGCGTCCCCTCACCTCCAAGACAGAGCTGGCCTTCCTCTTCTGCATTCCACTTACGGCCCTGCCACTACAGGCACTCACAGCACTGACAACCCTAAGCTGCTCCTGTGTCCTGGTCAGGACCGTCAGGCTGTCAGGAAGTCCCCGAAACAGGTCCAGGACTATCCCTGCGCGGCCTACTTGTCCCATGTGCACTTGGTGCACAGTAAACATCCAATGAATGCAGACAGCAGATCAGGCCTTGCCTTCCCTCCCCTTCTCAATCTTCCCCACCTGGCCGCCTCTTTCTCCTTTTCCTCCTTTCTCAGGGGACATGCCACTCACCCTCCCGTGGCAAGCCCATCACCGTGCTCACAGCGTCGACTCTCCTTCGTTCTCAGGACCATGCACGCTGTCCCCTCTCCCCTCGACTCGGCGAGTCTCAGGTGTACTATGTCCTTCTGCTACACCTACACATATGCTCCAGTTTCCAGAATCTTTAAAAAACACTGCCCTGGTCCTGCTCCCACCGTGAGCAACCATCTCCCTCCCCACTCTCCCTCCCTCTGTCCCTAAAGGCTGTGCTAACTCAGTCGCTCTCTTCCCTTCCCTGTCCACCTCCTGGCAGCCTTTCACAGGGGCTCACACTCCCGCAGCCCTGGCCTCCAGGACACAGCTTTTACCCGGCTCTTCTCCTTTCTTTGTCCTTACATTTTCTCAATTGGCATTCGGTGGGGTCACTGCTACGTTAAGATGTCATGAGTGCAAAGTGTGGGTCCCATACTGCGGGCGGCAGCAGCAGAGACGCAGGTGGGGCCCCGGTTGCACTGACAAGCACTACCGTGGGCTGGCCTGGCAGCCCTAGAGAGGATATGCCCGCTTCCTAATTCCTGGAAGCTGCACATATGACCTGATTTGGAAAAAGCGTCTTTAGAGATGTAAGGATCCCAACGTGAGATCATTCTGGACTATTCGAGCGGGACCCAAGTCCAATGTCAAGTGTGAGAGACGCCCAGATAAGACAGAGAGATAGCCGCTGGAGTGATGCAGACACATGTCAAGAGATGCTGAAGGAAGCCTCCAGGGGGCACAGGCCTGCTCACACCTGGGTTTTGAACTTCTGGCCCCTGCAACTCAAGAGAATAAGTTTCTGTT
The DNA here is from genome assembly GCA_963574575.1 of Galagoides demidoff. Taxonomy (NCBI): domain Eukaryota; kingdom Metazoa; phylum Chordata; class Mammalia; order Primates; family Galagidae; genus Galagoides; species Galagoides demidoff. Next base: position 2,981 of record CAUYQV010170651.1, on the reverse strand, counting down.
GCTGGAAGCTGCCTGGTTTGAGGCAGCTTGTCATAGCAGCTGCAGGCAAAGCAACACCAGGATAGGTAAGAACAAGCTGTGTGAGCCCTCCCTGCTCCCCCGAGTCACAGAGCACAGGGGGACAGATGGCAGCATCACAGAGCACAGGGGGACAGATGGCAGCAGCTGAGTGGCCGACACTGGCTCTGTGGTCAGAGGTGGAAAGGCCCAGGGTAGCCGAGAGCTGTGGCGTCTCACTTACACAGGCGATCTTCAGGAGATTCCAGAGTTCCTTCTGCCGCTTCTCCTGGAGCCGAACAACTGTCTTCTCATCCTCGTTCATCAAGCTCACCACCTCCTCCACCTTGGGCAGCAACTCCAGGGCCTTCTGCTTGCAAACCACGGTTTTACTGTGAGGAACGGAGGGGACAAACTCCAATGGCGTCTGGGGCAGAGAAAGCAGAGCCTGGCCCTGGCAGCTATGAGCCCAGCAAGCAGCTCGGATGAGGATGAAACATCTCCAGGCAGCTCAAGAAGCTGGAGCAGGGGGAGGCAGAGGGAGGCAGATGCTGGCGCCAGGAGCAGGGGCAGGAGGCCGGGCTCACACCTGAGCTGCGTGTAGATTACTCGCACTTTCTTCTCAAAGCCTTGAATGGCTTGAAGCAGCAGCCGCACCATTTCTTGACTGTCGCCATCAGTTCGCTGGTCTGCAGGGAGGAAAGGTGGCCCAGTTTCTCGAGGCAGAGAGGACCAAAGCCCCACAAAGGAGCCAAGAGGGGCCCAAGGCAGATGCAGGGCTGTACTCACCTCTCGGCTTTTCCCTGAGTCTCCGGTAAAGCTCTCTTGCTTGCTCTTCTCTGAAATACATAAAGGGGTTCTGTCCAGACTCAACGTGAAACAAGCACCTGTGCAGCCTGGTCTGCTAATTCCTGCCAGCAGATCACTGATTCTTAGAAACAAGGCTGGCAGTATCCAGTATCTCCTCTTTCTTGACTGGAGGAGATTACTATTATTATTATTTTGAGACAGTCTGATTCTGTCGTCCTGAGTAGAGTGCCATGTCACCACAGATCACAGCAACCTCAAACTTTTGGGTGCAAGTGATCCTCCTGTCTCAGCCTCTTACGTAGGAGGGACTACAGGTGCCCACACCAGTCCTGGCTAACTTTTCTATTTTTAGTTGAGATGGGGTCTCGCTCTTGCTCAGGCTGATCTCCAACTCCTGAGCTCAAGCTATCTACCCACCTCAGCTTCCCAGAGTACTGGGATTACAGGTGTGAGCCACTGTGCCCGGCGAGACTATGATTTCTGATTTCTGACAACATCTTAGGTGGTATCTATAGTAAGCAAATGATCTGCTTCATTATCAAAATTCAAGTGTCAGAAAATCTTAAGGAAAGGAGACTTCACTCTGTCCTTGCAAATTCTACCTCCCGTAGCATCTATGATAAAGAGTCCAGGTTCGGTCACTGGCCCTGAGCCCACAGAACTGGGCGCTGTGGCCCAAAGCAGACACAAACTTCTAGCCCTTTCCCCCTGAACACAGAGGAGACGGGCTGACATTCTCAAATGAAGAAAAACTACAGGAGAATAAAGGGTTAAATAATTAGAGCAAATACAGAAGCCAATTTCTGACACTCAGATTTCTTGTCCTAAGAGTCCTTAGTGAAGGCATCAGGGACTGCTGTGGAGCTCACGGTGATGTGTCCTCAGCCCAGTGGCGCCTGGCTGGTCCCCTCCTGTCCCCATGCCAGGGCCTGTGGGTGACTTCCTTCAGGCCTGCAGATGCCTCATACCCTCTGCAGCCGTCACCAAATGCCTGATGGAGACTAGATGCAGCTTCTAGGGCTGTGCTGCTCTGAAGCCTCCTGAGGCTGCCTCCCTGAGCTCTGGCCACACGGGGCGGGGTCAGGGTGCATGGGGACCCTGACAGCACTGGCAAAGGCCCCGTGCATCTCACAGCCTCTGTAGATGATGAGTTGCTTCCCAAACACGGGCCCTGAACTAACCTCACAACTCACCAAGGTCAGTTTTCCTTGCCACTGCACAGATTTGGAACCCAAGGTGAGTCCTAGGACATGTGTCTGAGGGTGCGGGGCAGAGCATGGCCCCAGTGGTACTCACAGGTCGTCCAGCGTGCCCCCCGGCTTCCGGCCCATGGGGCTGCGCTGCAGGTCCACGATGTCGGTCTGCAGCGCCATCATCCGCTCCACCAGCTGCTTCACGTCATCCTCCTGGTAGAAAAGCCACCCTCAGGTCAGTGAGGCTGTGAGCACGTCCCGAGAAGCAAGGTGTGCTGGGGCCTGGGGGGCCTGCACAGCTAGTGAGAGCTCTCAGAGGGCTGCCAGGAGTGTGCACAGAGTCACAATGTCTGGGTCTGGATCTTGTGTTTACCACTTTCTAGCTGTGTAGCTCTTGAGCAAGTTACTTAACCCCTAAGCTAGTTTCCTTTTCTGTAAACAGGCGTTTACTAGGACTGTCTGAGCAGTTAAATTACACGCAGAACGTACAGCTTCTGGCACAGCGCCTGGCACACAGAAATGCTCGCTTCACATTCTCCTTTCCTCTCTTACTTTATCCATCCCGATGCCATGCCACACGGGAGGCCCAGACCCCCAAGCCATTGATTACGGGTCCCAAGATGGGGACAAGTCCATGGTTAATATGGTACTGTCTGTAACATGGGCCTTTAAGCATGCATGTGTCCCATCAACACTTATCGACAAGAACAGACATTAAAACACAGAGGTAAAAATCCTTATGCAAATGCACAGGGGGAAACAGTGAAAAAAACCAGAAAAAAAGAAGCCTTGAAGCCCACGGTCTTTGATCTGTACCACACCGGGTCACACTATTTGACCTTTTTTTTTTTTTTTTTTTGAGACAGAGCCTCAAGCTATCTCCCTGGGTAGAGTGCCATGGCATCACAGCTCATAGCAACCTCCAACTCCTGGGCTCAAGCGAGTCTCCTGCCTCCGCCTCCCAAGTAGCTGGGACCACAG